>JARQOD010003935.1:0-59682 GCA_033576555.1 Oophaga sylvatica | reverse complement strand
AAAGAAAGAGAACAGAGAAAGAAAGAGGGGAAAGAACAGAGAGAGAGAAAAAGAAAGAAAGAGGGGAAAGAAAGAACAGAGAGAGAAAGAAAGAACAGAGAGGGAGAGGGAAAGAAAGAGGGGAAAGAAAGAACAGAAGAAAGAAAGACAGAGCGGGAAAAAAAGAACAGAGAGAAAAAGAATGAAAGAAAGAAAGAATAGAGAGAGAAAGAAAGAGGGGAAAGAAAGAACAGAGAGAAAGAAAGAAAGAGGGGAAAGAAAGAACAGAGAGAAAGAACAGAGAGAGAAAGAAAAAAAGAGCAGAGAAAGAAAGAGGGGAAAGAACAGAGAGAGAGAAGAAAGAAAGAAAGAAAGAAAGAGGGTAAAGAAAGAACAGAGAGATAGAGAAAAACAAAAAGAGAGAGAGAAAGAGGGGACAGAAAAAAAGAACAGAGAGAAAAAAAGAAGGAGGGTAAAGATAGAAACAACAGAGGGAGAGAGCGAAAGAAGGGAAAGAAAGAACAAAGAAAGAAAGAACAGAGAGATAGAGAGAAAGAAAGATGGGAAAGAAAGAACAGAGAGAGAGGAAGAAATAGAAAGAAAGAACAGAGAGAGAAAGAACAGAAAGAAAGAAAGAAAGAAAGAGGGGAAAGAAAGAAAGAACAGAGAGAAAGAAAGAACAGAGAGAGAAAGAAAGAAAGAGAAAGAAAGAACAGAGAGATAGAAAGAAAGAGGGGAAAGAACAGAGAGAAAGAAAAAAAAGAACAGAGAGAGAAAGAAAGATGGGAAAGAAAGAAAGAAAGAACAGAGAGAAAGAAAGAGGGGAAAGAAAGAACAGAGAGAAGGAGAAAGAAAGAGGTGAAAGAAAGAAGAGAGAGAAAGAAAAAGAAAGAGAAAAAGAAAGGGGAAAGAAAGAAAGAACAGAGAGATAGAAAGAACAGAGAGAAAGAAAGAAAAAGAACAGAGAGAAAGAAAGATCGGAAAGAAGGAACAGAGAGAGAGAAAGAAAGAACGGAGAGAAAGAAAGAGGGGAAAGAAAGAAGAAAGAAAGAAAGAAAGAAAGAAAGAATGAAAAAGAAAGAAAGAAGAAGAAGAAAGAAAGGGGAAAGAAAGAACAGAGAGAGAGAAAGAAAGAAAGAAAGAAAGAAAGAGGGGAAAGAGAGAAAAAAAAAGAAAGAGGGGAAAGAACAGAGAGAGAGAAAGAAAGAGTGGAAAGAAAGAACAGAGAGATAGAGAAAAAGAAAGAAGCAGAGAGAGAAAGAAAGGAAAGAAAGAACATAGATAGAAAGAAAGAGGGGAAAGAAAGAACAGAGAGAAAGAAAGAAAAAGAACAGAGAGAAAGAAAGAAAGAACAGAGAGAGAGAAAGAAACAGAGAGAGAAAGAAATAAAGATTCTATAAAGATACTATAGCAGCCCGGTTCCCATTGTAGTGCCCACCTGAGCCTCCCGGTGCAGGACATATCATGATCCGCTCACATGGCCGACATCCCCGATTCCAAGGCGAGGACACGGTGATGGATCTGAAGCATTCCCTGATGCGCCTCCCTGGTTCCGTCACAATCTCCTCCCGAAATTACCTCATTTCCGGTCATCTTCCAGCACGTCACTTCTGGTGGAACATCATGTGCGAGTTTAAAAGTGCTCCTCGGGGCTCTGGCATGTACTCCTGTGTCCACGAGAAAAGCTCCCGACCGGGACAGCGGGGCAGACTCCCAAAATCGGGAGTGTCTCGCTGAATTCAGGATGGTTGGGAGGTATGAATGCTCCCCACCATACACTTTGCACATGCACGGCTCTGCACACCTCATACACACACGGTTCTGCTTTGTATGCCTTGTACACACATGGCTCCACACCGTCCACCTCGCACACACAAGGCTCCACTTAGTATACACAAGGCTCCACTCTGTACACCTTGTACACACGCAGCCACGCTTTGTACACCTTGTACACACACGACTCCACTCCGTAAACCTTGTACACATGCGGTTTTGCAGCATACACCTCGTACACACGCAGTTCTGCTCTGTACATCTCGTACACATGCGGCTCCGCTACATACACACAAGGCTCCACTCCATACACACACGGCTCTGCTCTGCTCTGTACACACACGGCTCAATCACGGAGCCCTGCGTGTATGGAGCTGAGCGGCTCAGCTCCATACACTTCACACACACAGGGCTCCGTTTCGTACACACACAGCACTGCTACATCCACCTCGTTCACACGGCTCCGCTCCGTAAACTTCGTACACGCGCGGCACGGTTCGTGCACCTCGTACACGCGCGGCTTGGTTCCGTGCACCTCGTACAGACACACGGCTCCGCTCCATCCAACTCGTACAGACACAGTTCTGCTACATCCAACTCGAACACACAACGCTCCGCTCCGTACACCTCGTACACACTGCAGCACTGCTACATCCACCTCGTCCATGGGCGGCTACGCCCGTGCACCTCGTACACATGCGGCTCAGCTCCGTGCACCTCATACACACACGGCTCCGCTCCGTGCACTTTGTACATGAGCGGCTCCGCACCAGGCACCTCGAACACGCGCTGCTCTGCTCCGTGCACCTCGTACATGCCGGGCTCCACTCCATGCACCTCGAAAACACGCAGATCGACTCCGTGCAACTCGTACAGACACACGGCTCCGCTCCATCCAACTCGTACAGACACGGCTCTGCTATATCCAGCTCGTTCACACAAGGCTCTGCTCCGTACACCTCGTACACACTACAGCACTGCTACATCCACCTCGTACACGTGCGGCTCCGCTCCGTGCGGCTCGCTCCGTGCACCTCGTACACGCGCGGCTCCGCTCCATGAACCTCGTACACGCGCGGCTCCGCTCCGTGCACCTCGTACATGCGTGGCTCTGCTCCGTGCACCTCGTACATGCGTGGCTCCACTCCGTGCACCTCGTACACGCATGGCTCCGCTCCGTACACCTCGTACATGCGTGGCTCCGCTCCGTGCACCTCGTACACGCGCGGCTCCGCTCCATGCACCTCGTACATGCGCGGCTCCGCTCTGTGCACCTCGTACATGTGCAGCTCTGCTCCGTACACCTCATACACACTACAGCACTGCTACATCCACCTCATACACACACGGCTCTGCTCTGTACACCTCGTACACACTACATCACTGCTACATCCACCTCGTACACACACGGCTCTGCTCTGTACACCTCGTACACACTACATCACTGCTACATCCACCTCGTACACACACAGCTCCGCTCCGTACACCTCGTACACACACGGCTCCGCTCCGTACACCTCGTACACACACGGCTCCGCTCCATACACCTCGTACACACACGGCTCTGCTACATTCAACTTGTACACACTACAGCACTGCTACATCCACACTGTAAACCCGAGTCCCGACCCCCACACACACTTACCCTCATCCAGCACCATGACAACCATCACAGCAGAGTTGTGCACAACGAGGACCCTGATCATGTGACCCCTGGAAAGGGTGCATGGGGGCATGGCGGCTCATCTCACTGCAGGACCCATAGTGTCCTCAGCGAGACAATGGGACGGGGGGTCAGAATCGGGACTGTCCCGCTCATTCCAGGATGGTTGGGAGGTATGCAAGTGCTGGGGCCCTGAGCAAGCAGGGTGGGCACACTTGTGGGTGCCGGGAACTGGCACAGGGCCCCTCATAGTACTCCAGTGTCTCTGACTGCGAGTGGGCCTCCCCACCTGCTCAGGGCCCCGGCACTTGCCCGGGTGCACCACGTGCTGACGCCGGCCCTGAGGGGGGAACAACCCAGTTAAGGAGGTGGAAAAATTGGCATATGTTGAGGTGTAGGCTGGACATTCAGCAGCTGCAAATGGAGGAATTGAAGAAGTCGGAGGAAGAGGAGGACAAAGCGAGCCATTTTGCTGGCAATCTATGTATCATCAGGGGAAGGTGGTAAATAATCCTTTGAAACCCAGGCATGGTTCATTTTAATGAAGGTGAGATTTACATTTTGGATCGACAGCTGGGTCCTTCTTTTTGTCAGGATTGATCCAGCTGCACTGAAGACACTTTCTGATAGCACACTACCAGCAGGGCAAGCGAGCTCCTGTAAGGCATATTGTGCCAATTCAGGCCAGGTGTCCAGTTTACAGGCCCAGTAGTCAAAGGGGAATGAACTGTGAGGGAGAACATCGATAGGAGAGGAGAGGTAATTTTGAACCATAGTTGACAACTGCTGTCTCCTGTCTGTTGCAATTGAGTCAGTATTACCATTCGTGTGAGCGTAACTCGAGAAATCAGACCACAACATGGTCATGAAACCCCTGTCTCCAACCCCACTTCAGCTGTGTGCACCACGAACACCTCCTCCATTTTGCCCTGTATGGCTCGTGGTAGAACCTGCACCGCTGCTGTGTGCTGGTAATGCCTCTAACAAACGGTTTACCAGAGTTACTTGTTTGTTCACCAATATTAGCTCTAGGTTATCCTGTGGCATGATGTTCTGTAATTTGCCTTTATAGCATGGATTGAGGATGCTGGCCAGCCAGTAGTCGTCATCCTTCATAATTTTGGCAATGCGGGGGTCCCTTTTTAGGATCCGCAAGACATAATCACACATGTGGGCCAATGTTCCAAATGTCAATGATGCACTGCCAGTGGTGGGTGGAGGAGCACTTTCTGGCAAATCCACATCCCTCCATTCACGCACAAACCCTGTACCTGACCTTGGCAAGCCAACATTTTCTCTTGCCCCCTGAGAAGCATCATCCTCCTCAAAATAATCATCCCCCTCATCCTCATCCTCCTCCTCTTCCTTTTCATCCTCCACCTCGTCCAGGACAGTTCCCTGAGCAGACAATGCCTGACTGTCATGAAGGCTTCCCTCCTCCTCCTCTGCAGACGCCTGATCCTTAATGTACGTCAAAGTTTGCATGAGCAGACGCATAAGTGGGATGCTCATGCTTATGATGGCGTCGTCTGCGCTTACCAGCCGTATGCATTCCTCAAAATACTGAAGGGCTTTAAAGAGGTCTTTCAACTTTGACCACTGCATACCGACAACTCCATGTCCGCCCTCAAATGCCTGCCCGTGGATCCACCCACAAATGCATTACAGCCTGCCTCTGTTCGCACAGCCTCTCAACCATGTGCATGATGGAGTTCCACCTTTTTGCAACGTCTATGATTAGGCGATGCTTGGGGAGGTGGAGCGATCGCTGCAGCCTCTGCATACGACTGGAGTCTACGGGCGAGCGACGGATGTGCGAGCACAGTCTTCGCACCTTATGGAGCAGGGCTGGTAACTCCGGATAATTATTTATGAAGAACTGCACCACCAGGTTCAAGGTGTGAGCCAGGCATGGTATGTGTCTCATTTTTGCCATGGCTATGGCCACCACAAAATTACGGCCGTTATCACTGACTTCCTTGCCTGGCTCAAGATGTAGACTGCCCATCCATGATTCAGTTTCTCGCTGCAAGTAGTCGGCTAGTACCTCCGAGGTGTGTCTGTTGTCGCCCAAAGATATCATCTTTAAAACAGCCTGCTGCCGCTTACCACTAACTGATCGATAGTGGGACACCTCGTGTGAAACACTTGCAGCTGCGGATGAACTTCTTGTGCGACTGCGCTTTGTCGACGAGCTTTTGCTTCTGGAGGAGGAAGGTCGAACGCATACAGCCAACTGTTGCCTATACCGTGGGCTAGGCAGCACTGTCCCATGGCCGCTGTCCCCTGTGGACCCTGCATCCACCACATTAACCCAGTGCACAGTGATGGACACGTAACGGCCTTGGCCATGCCTACTGGCCCATGCATCTGTTGTGAGGTGCACCTTTCCACTCACTGATTGTTTGAGTGTATGGACAATGCGGTCTTTCACATGCAGGTGGAGGGCAGGGATGGTTTTTCTAGAAAAGAAGTGCCGACTGGGTAGGTGATAGTGTAGGACAGTGTAGGCCATGAGCTCTCGAAACGCTGCACTTTCAACCAAATGGAAGGGCATCATCTCTAATGAGATCAGTTTGGCAATGTAGGCGTTCAAAGCCAGTGAGGTTTTGTAGTCCGTCCACGCTTGCAAGTGCATGGTGTTTAAATGTCTAAGCATGCAACTGGTATTCAATTTTCAGGGATTTTTCCCTCGGCTAAAGGTCCTTCTGCACTCCTTGCAGATAACCTTTGCCTCATCAATAGGATTTTGGTCAAAAAAGTGCCACACTGCACTCTTCCTATGTGATACATTTTCAGTGCTTGTATGCTGTGCTATTTTGATCGTCTGGCCAAGCTATTCTGCAACTCTTTTTGTTTTTTTTAACACGTTTTTGGACTGCTACAGGCCTGCCAGATAACCGCAGCTGCGATGTCGATGCCTAACGTGGATCCGCCTCCGCTTCTGAGCTATTGCCAGCGGCACCCTCTTCCCCCAGTGGATGCCAATCCGGGTGAACAACTGGGTCATCCATCACCTCCACTTCAATTTCATCTGCACCTTCCTCTGTGTCACCTTTTAAGGTGTTAGAGTATGCTGGAACGGACACCTGAGTTTCATCAGGGTCAGATTGTGGCTCAGTAGACTATGAAGGCAATGTAGTGCTCTGGGTGAATGTAACAGCAGAATCATAAAGCAGTGGCTGTGCATCAGTGCACTCCATGTAATATTCATCTTGGACTGGGGAATTCAGGATTTCACTTGATAACCCAGGCATGGTATGTGAAAAGAGCTCCATGAAGTAATCTGAAGTATGGCCTGTCGCATCCTTCACTTTTGGTGGGGGTGAAGGACACAAGGAAAGGTGTTGTTCCTGACCAGGACCTGCACTGATGACTCAGTGCTTGCATTTTGTGAAACTACAGAAGAGGAAGCGATAGAGCTGGAGGCTGTTTCGGCAATGTAAGCCAAAACCTGTTCCTGATGCTCCGACTTTAAAAGTGGTTCACCTACTCCCAGAAAAGGGAGTCTTCCAGGCAGAGGTGTATCTAGGCTTTCTGGCACCCGGGGCAAGAATTTGGTTTGGCGCCCCCCCCCCCCCCAAGCACACATGCAATTTGCACATTAGTCATGTACCGACGAGATGCTCTCCCTAATGCTCTCAATGTTCAGTGAAAAAATCTGAGAGAAGCAGGAAGAGAAGCTCGTTGTCACAGAACCATAAGTATGAAAATCGCATATGAGTGAAGTGTCCATGTGATGACTGCTGGAACCTGCAGAGCTGAATCCCGACATTGCAGCTTCTGAATTCTCACAACGAATGCACTGCACACTTTTAGGATTCTCCCTTACCAGTGGCAAGAGTACACGGTCACGTCAGCACAAGCATGTGATTTATATACTTCTGGCCACATTCTGACTAGACGTGCCCGGCCTCGCTCCGTTCATTTTCATTGAGTGAGGCCACACATGTCTAGTCAGCATGTAACCGGTTGTATGTAAATTACCGGCAAGAGAGAATCCTAAGAGCGTGCAGTGAGCACTGTGTGAATTCTGAAATTGACTAATTCTCATGTTTTTATTTGTTAGGAGCATTAAAGGGGTTGTCCAGGTTTGTGCTGAGTCTGCAGTCATTCTATGTGACTGCAGACTCAGCACAGACCTGGACAACCCCTTTAATGCTCCTAACAAATAAAGACATGAGAATTAGTCAATTTCACAAATAATATTTACATCCAGCTACCTTATAGAGGACGTCGTATCTGGAGTCGTTCTCCTTTTCTTCATCTTGTCCAGATCCTATGATAATAATAATAATAATCTTTATTTATATAGCGCCAACATATTCCGCAGCGTTTACAGTTTAACAGTTTCAAAACACAAGTCATAGGTAACAACGTTAACAATACAATAATTAAAGCAAAATAAGCCACCCTGCTCGTGAGAGCTTACAATCTACAATGAGGTGGGGGAGATACAAAGTACAGGTGTATATATACAATGGTGCATTTACAATGATGGTCCAGCCATCTTGAGGGAGTGAGGGATGGATGGAGATAGTGAATGGGCTACACACACACACTTACACATAGAATGACTTTGGTTAGTGAATGTGATAGGCCACTCTGAACAAATGTGTTTTGAGTGAGCGCCTGAAACCATGCAAATTGTGGATAGTCCTAATTTCTTGGGGTAGAGCGTTCCAGAGGATTGGCGCAGCGCGGGAGAAGTCTTGGAGTCGGGAGTGGGAGGTACGGATTAGTGCAGAGGTTAGTCGAAAGTCGTTTGCAGAGCGCAGCAGTCGGTTAGGCCGATAGATAGAAATGAGGGAGGAGATGTAGGGGGGTGCTGCACTGTGGAGAGCTTTGTGGGTGAGAACCAGTACTTTGAATTGGATCCTATAATGAATTGGGCAGCCAGTGTAAGGACTGGCGAAGAGCGGACGCGTCCGAGTACCGATTAGCCAGATGGATGACCCTGGCTGCTGCATTAAGGATGGACTGGAGAGGGGATAGTCGAGTAATGGGGAGGCCAAGTAATAGAGCGTTGCAGTAGTCCAGGCGGGAGTGGATCAATGCTACAGTGAGGGTTTTTGTTGTTTCCATTGTGAGAAAAGGGCGGATTCTAGAGATGTTCTTTAGGTGTAGACGGCAAGAGCGGGCAAGAGATTGTATATGGGAGGTGAAGGAGAGATTGGTGTCAAACATAACCCCCAGACAGCGAGCCTGCTGTCGGGGTGTTATTATGGTGCCGCCCACAGAGAGGGAAATGTCAGATTTAGGGAGGTTATTAGACGGCGGGAGCAGAAGCAGTTCAGTCTTGGGGAGGTTAAGTTTCAGATAGAGAGCGGACATGATGTTGGAGACTGCGGACAGACAGTCGGTGGTGTTCTGTAGAACAGCGGGGGTAAGGTCGGGATATGACGTGTATAGTTGTGTGTCATCGGCATAAAGATGGTACTGAAAGCCAAATCTGCTGATGGTCTGTCCAATTGGGGCCGTGTAGAGAGAGAAGAGAAGGGGGCCAAGGACTGAGCCCTGGGGTACACCGACAGTGAGAGGAAGAGGAGATGATGTGGAGCCAGAGAACAAAACACTGAAGGAGCGGTCAGAAAGATAGGAGGAGAACCAGGAGAGAACAGTGTCCTTAATACCTAGTGACTGGAGCCTAGACAGTAGGAGACGGTGGTCAACAGTGTCGAAAGCTGCAGAAAGGTCGAGTAGAATGAGCAGAGAGTGGTCGCCGTTACGTTTTGCTGTCAGAAGGTCATTGGTCACTTTGATGAGTGCAGTTTCAGTCGAATGTAGGGGGCGGAAGCCGGACTGTGAAGGGTCTAGGAGGGAGTGAGTGGAAGGTAACAGGTGAGGCGGGAGTAGACTAGGCGCTCCAAAAGTTTAGAGATGAAGGGGAGATTGGAGACCGGTCTGTAGTTGTTTGTGCAGGAAGGGTCGAGAGCGGGTTTCTTTAGTAGCGGAGTAATGATGGAGTGTTTGAAGGAGGATGGAAAAATGCCAGAGGAGAGTGAGAGATTAAAGATTGTAGTTAGGTGAGTTGTGACAACTGGAGAGAGAGACTGGAGGAGATGTGAGGGGATGGGGTCGGTAGTGCATGTAGTCGGACGAGAGGAAGAGAGGAGTCTGTAGACTTCTTCTTCTGTGATGGGATCAAATGTGGAAAGTGAGCCAGGGGAAATGCAGGGTGGGATGGGAGTCACAGCACTTGGTGGTTGAGAGCAGATTTCCTGACGGATAGTATCTATTTTTTTTATAAAGTGGGAGGCCAGGTCGTCAGCACAAATGTCTGTGATAGGGGCTTGTGCTTTTGGCCTGAGGAGGGAGTGAAAAGTGTCAAAAAGTTTCTTGGGGTTGTTGGCTAGTGAGGAGATCAGGGTGGTGAAGTAGGTCTGTTTGGCGAGGTGAAGGGCAGTATTATAAGTTCTTAAAATGAATTTAAAGTGGATGAAGTCTTCTAGTGTGCGGGTTTTTCTCCAGAGGCGTTCCGCACTCCTAGAGCATCGCTGAAGAAGTCGAGTTTGCAATGTGAGCCAGGGCTGTTTTACTGTGTGTTTGGAGGTTCTGAGGGTGAGCGGTGCTACTTGGTCAAGGGTGCTTCTAAGAATGTCATTGTAGTGATGAACAGCCAGATCAGGACAGGAAAAAGAGGAGATTGGGGACAGTGATGAGTGTAGGGAGTCTGAAAGTGTCTAGGGTTAATGGCTTGTAGATTTCTGAATGTGTGGTAGTAGGAGTGCGCTGGGGTGGTGGAGGATTTGTGAGCGTGAAGGAGAGAATGTTGTGGTCAGAGAGTGGAAGCGGTGAGTTATTTAGGTGGGAGATTGAACAGAGGCGGACAAAGACCAGGTCAAGGGTGTTGCCATCCTTGTGTGTCTCAGAGGTTGAAAGCTGTGAGAGGCCTAGAGAAGTGGTTAGTGATAGAAGCTGAGATGCAGATGTGGAAGTAGGGCTGTTAATGGGGATGTTGAAGTCTCCAAGGATAAGGGTTGGTAGCTCTGAGGACATGAAGTGCGGCAGCCAGGCTGAGAAGTGGTCAAGGAACTGGGTGGGCGAGCCTGGGGGCCGATATATGACCGCTACTCTGAGGGAGAGGGGATGGAAGAGCCTGATGGTGTGGACCTCAAAAGAAGGGAATGAGAGTGATGGAATTGGGGGGATGACCTGGAAAGTGCATTGTGGGGACAGGAGTATGCCAACTCCACCACCATGTCTGTTTGTGGGTCTCGGGGAATGGGAGAACAGTAAACCACCATAGGAAATGGCAGCAGGGGAGACAGTGTCAGAATCCTGAATCCAGGTTTCAGTGAGGGCCAACAGATTAAGAGAGTGGTTCAGAAAGTAGTTGTGCAGGAAGGATAGCTTGTTGCATGCAGACCGTGGATTCCAGAGGGCACAATTGAAAGAAGGAGATGAGGGAGTGCAAGTAATATTAATAAGATTATTATGGTTTCGGTATGAGGTAGGGTAGGGATTGAGGTTGGGGGATGGTGGACCAGGGTTGGGGGAGATGTCCCCTGAAATCAGTAGGAGTAGGAAGATAAAGAGCAGGTAGTTGTTGGAATTGTAAGTAGGTTTTTTCTGTGATGTGTTTGGGCAAGATGGGCTGAGGTTTCTCAGGAAGGTGAGGAGTGCATGGGAACTGTACATGGGAGAGGGAAGGATAGAGGGGCTGATGTGTATGAGTCGTGATGGAGGGGGGATGGGGCGGTGAATGTGGGTGACAAGGGAACACAGGAGGAAATAGATAAATTACATAATGAAAAATAAGGCAAAGTGTGGGGTACGTGATTCCAGCCCTGATTAACTGCCATGAATAACTGCCGTTTTCAAGATGCTTTTCTTCTGTGATGCTTAACTTCTGGGATGCATGCGCCCCCACAATGCATGCGCCCCTTAGACTACTCCTAAATATATAGTCCACACTACAGGGTCAGGAAAGTGGGATTGTGGGAGCTGATTTGGGATAATTTGCCAGCTGGGGCCAGCACACCAGGGGGTGGTTAGATCATCAAAGGCACTAGACCTGGCAACATCTATATGTTATAGCACTTTCCACCTGATAGCATCTACAGAGGCCCCAGTTGCAGGAATACACAGCAGTAAGTATTAAGCACAGTGCAAAAAATGAATTATACTAAAGTTTTACCAGGCACATTAAATTATGTTGCAAGATGGTACAGCAGTGGTTGGCAGCAATCAGAAGTATGGAGTGCATACTATTGCTATATATTTCCACATGCAAGACAGAAGGGGCTTGTGTCATTCAGCTGCTTGCTGACAATGAATGGAGTGCATACATGCAGAGACTATCAATTCAGCGGATGAATGATTTGGTTACCATTGCTATATATTTCCACATGCAAGACAGAAGGGTCTTGTGTCATTCAGCTGCTTGCTGACAATGAATGGAGTGCATACATGCAGAGACTATCAATTCAGCGGATGAATGATTTGGTTACCATTGCTATATATTTCCACATGCAAGACAGAAGGGGCTTGTGTCATTCAGCTGCTTGCTGACAATGAATGGAGTGATACATGCAGAGACTATCAATTCAGCGGATGAATGATTTGGTTACCTGATGTGATTAGAGAAGAAGGGGCATGGCATACTGTGTGACAATGAATGGAGGCAACATAATCAATTCACGATGAAATTGGACGTGTGGGGACGTGAATGTTAACTCCCATGAATAACTGCGTTTCAAGATGCTTTTCTTCTGTGATGCTTAACTTCTGGGATGCATGCGCCCCCACAATGCATGCGCCCCTTAGACTACTCCTAAATATATAGTCCACACTACAGGGTCAGGAAAGTGGATTGTGGAGCTGATTTGGGATAATTTGCCAGCTGGGGCCAGCACACCAGGGGTGGTTAGATCTCAAAGGCACTAGACCTGGCAACATCTATATGTTATAGCACTTTCCACCTGATAGCATCTACAGAGGCCCCAGTTGCAGGAATACACAGCAGTACAGAATGAATTATACTACAGGCCTAATATAAATGACGCAAATTATATGCTACGCATATTTTCCCTCACACTTGTCTTCAGCTGTTCAGCATTAAACTATTCGCTAATGATTTACCTTGTCAGATGGTTCATCATTCCAGAATACTGCCTTGCTATTTTCCTGCACAACTGTGTCTCGCGCTGCACATCGACCCCCATACATGCATGACTGTCTCACGATGATATTTTACCTTTAGGAGTTTCTACATCCTTCCTGCAAACTCCCAAATGCTTTCTCGTGCTCTTATCATGCCCCCACATTCTCCCTTACGACTATCCCTAAAATATAGAGAGTTTCTCATCCCCATACAGTCTCGCGACCATCACATTACTGCTCCTCTCACCACTCCCACATCCCTACAACGAAATCATTAAGCCCCATACCACTGCAATACTGTCCCTCACACTATTCCCCTTCTCCTCCACTGTCTCCTCAACATCCCCGTCACATACTGTTCTCAAATACCCTCCTCCCCACTCCAACTCCCTGATCCACATAAGTACCACCCCATCCACCCCATACCATACGTGCCACACATACCCCCGTCCCCCTACAGTCTCCCACCACATAGATACCCTCATACATACATACTCCAGTACCCTCAAATCCCCACACATATTAAATGCTCCCATCCCCACTCCAAATCCCCCCACACACATTAAATCCCCCCATCCCCACTCCAAATCCCCCACACACATTAAGTACCCCCCATCCCCACTCCAAATCCCCCCACACATATTAAGTACCCCGATCCCCACTCCAAATCCCCCCACACATAAAAGAACCCCCATCCCCACTCCAAGTCCCCGCACACATAAAATACCCCCATCCACACTCCAAATCCCCCCACACATAAAAGAACCCCCATCCCCACTCCAAATCCCCCCCACATAAAATAACCCCCATCCCCACTCCAAATCCCCCCACATAAAATAGCCCAATCCCCACTCCAAGTCCCCCCCACACATAAAATAACACCCCATCCCCACTCCAAATCCCCCACACATAAAATAGCCCCCATCCGCACTCCAAATCCCCCCACACATAAAAGAACACCCCATCCCCACTCCAAGTACCCCCACACATAAAATAACCCCCATCCCCACTCCAAATCCCCCCACATGAAATAGCCCCAATCCCCACTCCAAATCCCCCCACTCATAAAAGAACCCCCATCCCCACTCCAAATCCCCTCCACATAAAATAACCCCCACAACATCTCCAAATCCCCCACACATAAAGTAACCCCCCATCCCCACTCTAAATTCACCCCCCCATACACACAGTATGTCCCACATTTATCTTCGGTGGTATCTTCAGCTCCATAGTGGAGCACAATCACCACCAGTCTTCACCCTTCTGGGCACCGACGACGAGTGACGTCAGCAGCTGATCACATGACCTGATCACGCTGCAGACATCGCTCTGACCCAGCGGTCAGAGCTTCAATTGTACTGGCATCTACATAGACGCCAGTGCAATTGATCCCTGCCCAGGGAGCCGCCGACTCTCAGGCCGGGGGCAGCAGAACGCAGCCGCGGGGAGACACTGCGGACCCCCATTAGGCGGCCCGACTGCGCCCCCTGCTGGCTGCGCCCGGGGGAAATGCCCCAGCTTCCCCCCCCTAGATACGCCACTTCTTCCAGGCCTTCTGGAGCCAGACGATGACGATAGGCTCAACACCTCCTGCCTTAGGTGCTATTGGGCTTTTGGCAATACCAGCAGATGCACCACCTATACCACCATCATTCCCAGCTGGTCCCCCCCCGCCCACGTCCGCGGCCTCTTCCACCATACTTCCTCATGTTTGGTAAAATGTACCAAAAATACCAGCATATATTATGTACGTGTGTATAGGAGGATTCGTACCAGCCTTGTATATTGGCGGATAGGTGAGACAATGTTATTTTCACGTATATATTTCCAGAGTCACACACAGACGCTCACTCAGTATGGATTTTACCGTAATACAAAGAGCAGAATACGGTACTGTTTCAAGGTACAGCTGTTAGGTGTAGGGGAAAATTGCAAACTCGTATATATTTCCAGCACACACAGAGGTCAGCATGTATTTGTCCGTGATACCAGCCGGAACATGGTAGTGTGTGAGTAGCAAACAGCTCTATACGGTGTGGGATAAAATGAACGGTCGGTAACTGTGCAGAAAAAAAAAAATCAAAGTATTAGTGCTGTGTAAAAAGCAGTCTGCACAGCAGTGTACACACAGCAATACAGCTATCAGGCAGCCTAATAACCAGCGCTGCTGCACACAAGAAAATCCTCCCGTCACTGCACACTAACTGTACAGCACAATTGCTATCAGCACAAGCACAGAACTTCTCTTTCCAGCCCTAACTCTCTCCCTACTGATAAAAAACATCAGCAGCCTCTCCCTACTGTTAATATCGGCAGAAGTAAAATGGCGGTCGGCGGTCAGGGCTTTTATAGACACTGTGACGCCCCCCAAAGCAAGCCAATCACTGCAATGCCCTTCTCTAAGATGGTGGTGGACGCTGCCCATGTCATCTCATTGCCCACAGTGTACGTCCTTGCTCATTGGCTGAAAAAAGGCGCCTGCAAGCATTATGGGAAAACCGACTTGGGCGCTCAGGTCGACGACCGCATGGCCGACTGTTATGATTTGGTAGCTGAGGAGAGCAGGCAAAAAAGGAAATACACCAGAGAGGTTGGAATCTATTGGATTGCAGTACCCTGACTAACCACCACAACTAAAGGCAGCCGTGGAGTGTACCTACGTTAGTCCTAGACGCCTCGTCACAGCCTGAGAAGCTAACTACACCTAAAGACAGAAAGAGGAAAACTATCTGCCCCGGAGCAGATCCCCAAAGAACATAGAAAGCCCCCAAACATGTAATGGCGGTTAGACAAGAGGAGATACAGACACAGACAGAAAATAGTATGAGCAAACGTTGGGGCCCAAACTTGCTAGATAGAAAAGGATAGGAAGGACACTTACTGCAATCCCAAAAAACCCTAAAAAGTACCAACTCTACTAATTACAAAAACACCTGAGATCACACGACCTCTACCACCTAAATTAGTTCTCTGGTGTAACAAAACTAAACAGCAGCCACTGTAAAAACTGGAAAAGGCAAATGAACAAACAACAGTGGCTGAACTAAACTGAGAGGAGCACAAGCTCCCGAGGGGACCCAACAGACCCCCACAGAAGTGCAGGACAAAATGCAAAAAGCAAGCACCAAAAAACTAAAAGAAGAAAATGTCTTATCTGTTAGCAGAAGATGCAGGCACGAAACAGCAAGCTTCAAAGTGAACAGGAATCAAAGATGAGACCAGAACAATTGATCACCGGCAACCCTGATGGGAGGGAACCTCCCTTAAATAAGACCAGTCAGTAACACTGATCGCCAATCTTCACAATCTTCATTAAATAGTTCAGTACTGTTTGTAACCACAAGAGGGAGCTTCTCCTCAGAATTCATTTCTAGCACATTCACAACAGTACCCCCCCTTGAGGAGGGGTCACCGAACCCTCACTTGAGCAACCAGGTCGGTCAGGATGAGCTCTGTGATACGCACGGATGAGTCTCCCAGCATGGATGTCCGAAGCAAACACCCAAGAATTGTCCTCCTGACCATAACCTCTCCACTTAACCAAATACTGGAGTTTCCGTCTAGAAAAACGAGAATCCAATATTTTCTCAACCACATACTCCAGATTGCCCTCAACCAAAACAGGGTCAGGAGGCACAGCCATAGGAACCACTGGCTCGACAAACCTCTTCAATAAGGACTTGTGGAACACGTTATGGATCTTAAATGTCCCTGGAAGAAGTAAACGAAAGGAAACAGGATTAAGAATCTCCATGATCTTATAAGGTCCAATGAACCTAGGCTTAAACTTAGGAGATGCAACTCTCATAGGGATATTTCTTGAGGACAACCAGACCAAGTCCCCCACTTTAAACCGAGGACCATCAGTCCTATGCCGGTTGGTAAACCGCTGGGCCCTCTCCTGAGAGAGGGACAACCTCTCCACTACCTGGTCCCAAATCTGCTGCATACGCTCCACAACAGAGTCAACACCTGGACAGACAGAAGCCTCCGTCTGTCCTGAAGAAAATCGAGGGTGAAACCCAAAATTGCAGAAAAATGGAGACATCAAAGTGGCAGAGCTAGCCCTATTATTAAGAGCAAACTCAGCCAAAGGCAAAAAAGAGACCCAGTCATCCTGATCAGCAGACACAAAGCATCTCAGATAAGTCTCCAATGTCTGGTTTGTTCTCTCAGTTTGTCCATTGGTCTGAGGATGAAAAGCCGAGGAGAAAGACAATTGAACACCAAGTTTAGAACAAAAAGTCCTCCAAAATCTGGAAACAAACTGGACTCCTCTGTCAGACACAATGTTCTCAGGAATGCCGTGTAACCGAACCACGTGCTGAAGGAACAAAGGCACCAATTCAGAGGAGGAAGGCAACTTAGGTAATGGCACAAGATGTATCATTTTGGAAAACCTATCACAAATCACCCAGATAACGGTCATTCTCTGAGAAACAGGGAGGTCAGAAATTAAATCCATAGAGATATGGGTCCATGGTCTCTTGGGCACAGGCAATGGCATCAACAAACCACTAGAGCGAGAGCAAGGCTTGGAGCGAGAGCAAGTCCCGCAGGACTGCACAAATTCCCTGACGTCACGAGACAAAGTAGGCCACCAAAAGGACCGACTAACCAAGTCTCTGGTATCAAAAATTCCGGGATGACCGGCCAACGCGGAACAATGAATCTCAGACATCACACTCTTTTTCCACGGTCTGGGACAAACAATTTCCCAATAGGGCAGCGCTCGGGTTTATCCTCCTGACACCCTTCCAGAGCCAGTCTCAAATTGGGTGAGATGGCGGAAAGAACTACACCCTCTTTCAAAATAACAGCAGGATCAGATAACTCAGGAGAGTCCGCAAGGAAACTCCTCGAGAGGGCATCCGCCTTAACATTCTTAGTGCCAGGAAGAAAGGAAACCACAAAATTAAAACGTGTGAAAAACAAGGCCCACCTGGCCTGTCTAGGATTAAGTCGCTTGGCTGATTCCAGATAAACCAGATTCTTATGGTCCGTGAGGACCACCACCTGATGTTTGGCTCCCTCCAGCCAATGTCTCCACTCTTCAAAAGCCCACTTCAAGGCCAATAACTCCCGATTACCCACGTCATAATTACGTTCAGTTGGAGAAAATTTTCGAGAGGAAAAAGGCACAAGGGTTACTTTTAGAGGTCTCTGGATCTCTTTGGGACAAAACGGCACCTGCCCCAATTTCAGAGGCATCAACCTCCACCTGAAATGGCAGAGAAACATCAGGCTGCCGTAGAACAGGAGCAGAAGTGAATCTCTGCTTAAGTTCCTGAAACGCAGAGACTGCCTCAGGAGGCCAATTCACCACATCAGAACCCTTTTTGGTCAAATCAGTCAATGGTTTAACAATAACAGAGAAACTACCAATAAATTTACGATAAAAATTGGCAAAACCCAAGAATCTCTGAAGAGCCTTTAATGAAGTAGGTTGGACCCAATCACAGATGGCCTGAACCTTGACCGGGTCCATTTCAATAACAGATGGGGACAAAATGAATCTCAGAAATGAGATCCTCTGTACGCCAAAAAGACACTTTGATCCCTTCACATACAGAGCATTCTCTCTCAAAATCTGGAACACAGTCCGAACATGTTTCACATGAGAGTCCCAGTCATTGGAAAAAATCAAGATATCATCCAAATAAACAATCAGAAATTTATCCACAAAATCCCTGAAAATGTCATTCATGAAGGACTGGAAGACAGAAGGAGCATTAGTGAGCCCAAAGGGCATCACTAGGTACTCAAAATGCCCCTCTGGGGTATTAAATGCCGTCTTCCATTCATCCCCGATGCTTAATGCGAATAAGGTTATATGCCCCCCTGAGGACAAGCTTGGTAAACCAAGTAGCACTTTTCACCCTGGAAAACAGGTCAGAAATCAAGGGTAACGGATATTGATATTTCACAGTGATATTGTTCAAGAGACGATAATCAATATACGGCCTTAATGAACCATCCTTTTTGGCCACAAAGAAAAAACCGGCACCCAAGGGTGAAGAGGATGGTCTGATATGACCCTTCTCCAATGACTCCTTGATATAAGACCGCATAGCGTCATGTTCAGGTACAGACAAGTTAAAAAGGCGACCTTTAGGGAATTTACTACCAGGCACTAATTCAATAGCGCAGTCATAGCTCCTATAGGGGGCAAGGATGCAGATTTACTTTCGCTAAACACATCAGAAAAATCAGTCAAAAAGTCAGGAACATCCTGAGCCTGGGGGGAGGCAGAAAAAACAGGAGTGTTGGCATTAACACATTGGCAGCCCCAACTGGTTACAGACACAGATTTCCAATCCAAAACAGGATTATGAGACTGTAACCAAGGGAAACCCAGTACGATAATGTCATGCAGATTATACAGCACCAAAAATTTGCAACTCTCCTGATGATCAGGTTCAACCCTCATTATCACCTGAGTAGAGAACTGAGGTTTATTCTCAGCCAAAGGGGTAGAATCGATCCCAGTAGGGGAATAGACTTCCGTAGGGGTATCAAGGGAAACCCACAACGTTTAGCAAAATCAAAATCCATCAGGTAATAGCTGCTCCCGAATCAACAAAATCCTGAGCAGAAAATGTGGACAGGGAGCAAATCAGGGTAACAGTCAACAAAAATTTAGTCTGAACACTACCCAAGACAACTGAGCTTGCAAAACGTCTTCCCCGCTTAGGGCAGACTGAAATAGCATGAGAGGCATCACCACAGTAGAAACATAACCCATTGCGTTTTCGAAACTCATGACGCTGTGCCCAGAAGCCACTCTATCACACTGCATGGGTTCAGAAGCTGGTTCACAAGGCAACACTATTCCACGCATACCTCTACGCTCACGCAAACGTCTGTCAATTTGAATCGCTAATGACATAGAATCATTGAGACCAGAGGGGACAGGGAAACCCACCATAACATCTTTTACATTCTCTGACAGACCCTTCCGAAAAAGGGCTGCCAAAGCATCGTCATTCCATTTGGTCAGGACTGCCCACCTTCGGAATCTCTGACAGTATAACTCAGCGTCCTCAAGCCCCTGATTTAATGCCAACAAGGCTTTTATAGCTTGATCAGTGACATTAGGCTCATCGTACAATAACCCCAGAGCCTGAAAAAATGCATTAACATTACTCAAAACAGGATCCCCAGGTGTCAGGGAAAAAGCCCAATCCTGAGGATCGCCGCGCAGGAGAGAGATGACAATTTGAACCTGCTGTGCGGCGTTCCCTGAGGACTTAGATTTTAAGGCAAAAAACAACTTACAGTTATTTTTGAAATTCAGAAATTTATCTCGATCCCTAAAAACAAATCTGGCATGGGAATCCTAGGTTCCACAACAGGCAACCCTGCAAGATAGGTAGCAATACTCCGAACTTCAGTGGCAAGCTGATCCACACGGCCAGACAACTGTGCAAACTCCATTGAGAGAAAAAAAAATCCTCCTCAGCACCCAGAATACAGAGGGAAAAAAAAAAAAAATCTCTGACAACTCTGACAATCTTCTTTCTTTAACACTAATTTTCCCTTCTGTGAGTACCATATAAATATCATTTTTTTGGCCGGTGATACTGTTATGATTTGGTAGCTGAGGAGAGCAGGCAAAAAAGGAAGTACACCAGAGAGGTTGGAATCTATTGGATTGCAGTACCCTGACTAACCACCACAACTAAAGGCAGCCGTGGAGCGTACCTACGTTGGTCCTAGACGCCTCGTCACAGCCTGAGAAGCTAACTACACCTAAAGACAGAAAGAGGAAAACTATCTGCCCCGGAGCAGATCCCCAAAGAACATAGAAAGCCCCCAAACATGTAATGGCGGTTAGACAAGAGGAGATACAGACACAGACAGAAAATAGTATGAGCAAACGTTGGGGCCCAAACTTGCTAGATAGAAAAGGATAGGAAGGACACTTACTGCAATCCCAAAAAACCCTAAAAAGTACCAACTCTACTAATTACAATAACACCTAAAATCACACGACCTCTACCACCTAAATTAGTTCTCTGGTGTAACAAAACTAAACAGCAGCCACTGTAAAAACTGGAAAAGGCAAATGAACAAACAACAGTGGCTGAACTAAACTGAGAGGAGCACAAGCCCCCGGAGGGGACCCGGCAGACCCCCACAGAAGTGCAGGACAAAATGCAAAAAGCAAGCACCAAAAAACTAAAAGAAGAAAATGTTTATCTGTTAGCAGAAGATGCAGGCACGAAACAGCAAGCTTCAAAGTGAACAGGAATCAAAGATGAGACCAAAACAATTGATCACTGGCAACCCTGATGGAGGGAACCTCCCTTATATAAGACCAGTCAGTAACACCTGATCGCCAATCTTCACAATCTTCATTAAATAGTTCAGTACTGTTTGTAACCACCAGAGGGAGCTTCTGCTCAGAAGTCATTTCTAGCACATTCACAACAGCCGACTGCAAAACTATGGTCGGGTTTCGGCCAACGAAACTCGACTTTGGCAAAAGTCGGCAACTTTTGAATCTGACAGACCTGTTTCGCTCAACTCTACTGGTTACCCATCCACTCCAGAGTTCAATATAAACTTATCACTCTCATCCAAGGATCAGCACTACCCTACATCTCCTCCCTCATCTCAGTCTACCACCCTACCCGTGTCCTCCGTTCTGCTATTGACCCATAGAAAGAACAGTGAGAAAGAAAGAAAAAGAACAGAGAGAAAGAAAGATCGGAAAGAAAGAACACAGAGAGAGAAAGAAAGAACAGAGAGAAAGAAAAAGGGAAAGAAAGAAAGAAAGAAAGGAAAGAAAGAAAGAGGAAGAAAGAAAGAAAGAAAGAAAGAAGAAAGAAGAAAGAAAGAAAGAAAGAAAGAAGAAAGAAAGAGAAGAAAGAAAGAAAGAAAAGGAAAAGAAAGAGGGGAAAGAACAGAGAGAGAGAAAAAGAAAGAGGGGAAAGAAAGAACAGAGATAGAGAAAAAGAAACAGAGAGAGAGAAAGAAAGAAAGAAAGAAAAGAAAGAAAGAAAGAAGAAAGAAAGAAAGAGAAAGAAGAAGAAAGAAAGAAAAAGAAAAGAAAGAGAAAGAAAGAAAGAGAGAAAGAAAGAAAGAAAGAGAAGAGAAAGAAAGAAGAAAGAAAGAAAGAAAGAAAGAAAGAAAAGAAAGAAAGAAGAGAGGAAGAAGACAGAGGAGAAAGATAAGAAACAAGAGAGAAAGAAGAGGAACAGGAGAAGAAATGGAGAGAACAGAAGAAAGAGACAGAGAGAGAGAAAGAAACAGAGAGAGAAAGAAATAAAGATTCTATAAAGATCTATGCAGCCCGGTCCCATTGTAGTGCCCACCTGAGCCTCCCGGTGCGTACATATCATGATCCGCTCACATGGCCGACATCCCCGATTCCAAGGCGAGGACACGGTGATGGATCTGAAGCATTCCCTGAAGTGCCTCCATGGTTCCGTCACAATCTCCTCCCGAAATTACCTCATTTCCGGTCATCTTCCAGCATGTCACTTCTGGTGGAACAACACGTGCGAGTTTTAAAGTGCTCCTCGGGGCTCTGGCATGTACTCCTGTGTCCACGGGAAAAGCTCCCGGCCGGGACAGCGGGGCAGACTCCCAAAATCGGGAGTGTCCCACTTAATTCAGGACGGTTGGGAGGTATAAATGCTCCCCACCATACACCTTGCACACGCACGGCTCTGCACACCTCATACACACACGGTTCCGCTTTGTATGCCTTGTAACACATGGCTCCGCTCCGTCCACCTCGCACACACAAGGCTCCACTCAGTATACACAAGGCTCCACTCTGTACACCTTGTACACACGCAGCCACACTTTGTACACCTTCTACACACACGACTCCAGTCCGTAATCCTTGTACACATGCGGCTTTGCAGCATACACCTCGTACACACGCAGTTCTGCTCTGTACATCTCGTACACATGCGGCTCCACTACATACACACAAGGCTCCACTCCATACACACACGGCTCTGCTCCGCTCTGTACACACACGTCTCAATAACGGAGCCCTGTGTGTACGGAGCTGAGCGGCTCAGCTCCATACACTTCACACACACAGGGCTCCGTTTCGTACACACACAGCACTGCTACATCCACCTTGTTCACATGGCTCCGCTCCGTAAACCACGTACACGCGCGGCACGGATCCATGCACCTCGTACACACGTGGCACGGATCCGTGCACCTCGTACACGCGCGGCTCGGTTCCGTGCACCTCGTACAGACACACGGCTCCGCTCCATCCAACTCGTACAGACACGGTTCTGCTACATCCAACTCGTACACACAAGGCTCTGCTCCGTACACCTTGTACACACTGCAGCACTGCTACATCCACCTCGTACATGGGCGGCTCCGCCCGTGCACCTCGTACATGTGCGGCTCCGCTCCGTGCACCTCGTAAACACACGGCTCCGCTCCGTGCACCTCGTACACGCCTGGCTCCGCTCCGTGCACCTCGTACATGCGCGGCTCCGCTCTGTGCACCTCGTACATGTGCAGCTCTGCTCCGTACACCTCATACACACTACAGCATTGCTACATCCACCTCGTACACACACGGCTCTGCTCTGTACACCTCGTACACACTACATCACTGCTACATTCACCTCGTACACACACGACTCCGCTCCATACACCTCGTACACACACGGCTCCGCTCCGTACACCTCGTACACACACGGCTCCGCTCCGTACACCTCGTACACACACGGCTCTGCTACAACCAACTTGTACACACTACAGCACTGCTACATCCACACTGTAAACCCGAGTCCCGACCCCCACACACACTTACCCTCATCCAGCACCATGACTACCATCACAGCAGAGTCCTGCACACAACGAGGACACTGATCATGTGACCCCTGACTCCTCCCCTCCTGTGACCTCATCACAGGTCCTGTGGGCACAGAAGAGTACAGCAATAGCAGCGTCATTGCTAGCTGCTGTGAGGCTTAGCTGTAGAGATAGGGAGGGCAGGAAGGGGTGCATGACTATGAGCCAGGGAAGATAAGGAGGGGCCAGTGTCATATGAATGGGTGTACTTGCCCATAGTTCCCCTCCTGTAAAGGACACGGAAGCCTATATACCAATAAAAACCCTGAAAATGACTAGTACGGCGCTCATGCCCACATAGTGAAGTGTACAAGACCAAAGTGGTGTCTAAACATGTGAGCCTGCAGCATCACTCACCCATTGTAGAGACCACTAGATTGCACCGAGGCTTTACAGGAGGGGAACTATGGCAAGTACACCCATTCATATGACACTGGCCCCCCCTTTATCTTCCCTGGCTCATAGTCATCACTACTCGTCACTCCCTCATGGTGTGGAGTACTACTATGTATGATTGTCTGCTAGTTTGCACATGGTCTTATTATTTCCCTTGACTGATTTTTAACATTATGTAATGTGTGTTTTGTTATGTTATTGATTAATAAATTTGCTACATTTTTTGTATTTTTGCATCCATTATTAGTATTATTATTTGATTATATATTAGAGATCAAGCTCCTTTTTGGGTCTTAGATACATATATGTTGAGGTGTAGGCTGGACGTTCAGCAGCTGCAAATGGAGGAATTGGAGAAGTCGGAGGAAGAGGAGGACAAAGCGAGCCATTTTGCTGGCAATCTATGTATCATCAGGGGAAGGTGGTACAAAATCCTTTGAAACCCAGGCATAGTTCATTTTAATGAAGGTGAGATCATCTACATTTTGGGTCGACAGCCGGTTCCTTCTTTTTGTCAGGATTGATCCAGCTGCACTGAAGACATTTTCTGATAGCACACTACCAGCAGGGCAAGCGAGCTCCTGTAAGGCATATTGTGCCAATTCAGGCCAGGTGTCCAGTTTACAGGCCCAGTAGTCAAAGGGGAATGAACTGTGAGGGAGAACATCGATAGGGGAGGAGAGGTAATTTTGAACCATAGTTGACAACTGCTGTCTCCTGCTGTTTCCTGTCTGTTGCAATTGAGTCAGTATTACCATTCGTGTGAGCGTAACTCAAGAAATCAGACCAGAACATGGTCATGAAACCCCTGTCTCCAACCCCACTTCAGCTGTGTGCACCACGAACACCTCCTCCATTTTGCCCAGTACGGCTCGTGGTAGAACCTGCACCGCTGCTGTGTGCTGGGAATGCCTCTAACAAACGGTTTACCAGAGTTACTTGTTTGTTCACCAATATTAGCTCTAGGTTATCCTGTGGCATGATGTTCTGTAATTTGCCTTTATAGCGTGGATCGAGGATGCTGGCCAGCCAGTAGTCGTCATCCTTCATAATTTTGGCAATGCGGGGGTCCCTTTTTAGGATCTGCAAGACATAATCACACATGTGATTATGCAGATATAGCAGAGCTGGACTCATCGTGGGACACTCGTGATTTTGGACTGCGTAGGATAGGGAGTATTTGTGTTGGTTTGTTATTTTTGTTTTTTTACAGGAGAACGATGCCGTCGCAGGATGAGTGTGAAATAAAAATAATGAAAACTGTGTTGTGTTTTATTTCATTAAAAGACTTTTTTCTGGCTGTGTATTTTTTTAAAAATTTACAAACTTTATGATTAATAATGGATCGGTGTCTTATTGACGCCTCTCCATTAATAACCGGGCTTATTGTCACCTTTCAATCAAAGGTGACATTAACCCCTTATTACCCCGCTTGCCACAGCTACTGGGCAAGTGGGAAGAGCCGGGTAAAGTGCCACATCTTTGGATATATTTCTGTCTGTGATAAAAACATCTGTCAAACACACATAAAAACCAGAGGGCAGCAGATCATGTGAAAATATAATATTTGTGTCATTCTCAAAACTTTTGGCCATGACTAGTGTTGAGCGATACGATACTGCAAATATCGGGTATCGGCCGATATTAGCTGTATCGGACTTTCGATTCCGAGTTCCGATATTGTCGTCTTATCGGATACCGGAATCGGAATTGTCACTGTCACTGTCAGTGTCCGTCGGTCGGGTCTGTCAGGAGTCAGCGGCACTTACCTGGCAGAAGATCTCCGGCGGTCACGGCCTGGACTGCTTGATGGCCGCCATCATCTTTCCCCGGCGGTCACATGCAGTTTCTCGCGATAACTGCAGTGACTGCTGGGTAATCCCGGCCGTAAAGCAGTCAGTCCGATGACGTCACCGCCGGGGAAGCAGGTAATCAGCTGTGCTGCGTCGCGATGACAGGCTCTGCCTGTCATTGCGATGTAGCAGAGCTGGATCGTCGTGGGACAGTCGTTACTATGGACTGCGTCGGACAGGTGGTATACTGTTGGTTTGTTTTTTTCCTTTTTTTACAGGAGATCGATGGCGTCGCAGGAATGAGAGTATAATAAAAGAAATGAAAACTGTGTTGTCTCTTTTATTTCATTAAAAGACTTTTTTCTTGCTTTGTCTTTTTTTTATACATTTAAAAACTTTGGGATTAATAATGGATCGGTGTCTTATTGACGCCTATCCATTATTAACCGGGCTTTTTGTCACCGTGCAATCAACAGTGACATTAACCCCTTATTACCCCACTTGCCACCGCTACAGGGCAGTGGGAAGAGCCGCGTAAAGTGCCACAATTCGCACATCTTTTGATGCGCCAAATGTGGGGCTGCTGTAGCCTGGTATTATCAGGCTGTTGAGGGCCAAAATCCATGGGCCTTGACAGTCTTTTAATACCAGGCCGCAGCAGTCTGCATTTTACTTGGCTGGTTAACAAAAATAGGGGGACCCCTACGCCGTTTTTTTTTCGAGGGGATCCCCTATTTTTGTTAACCAGCCAAGCTAAGCAGACTGCTGTGGCCTGGTATTATCAGGCTGGCAAGGTCCATGGATATTGGATCCTTACCAGCCTGAAAAACCAGGCCTCAGCAGTCTGCTTCATCTGGCTGGTTAACAAAAATAGGGGGGACCCCACGCCAATTTTTTTTCGAGGGGATCCCCTATTTTGTTAACCAGCCAAGATATGCAGACTGCTGTGGCCTGGTATTATCAGGCTGGCAAGGTCCATGGATCTTGGCTCCTTACCAGCCTGAAAAACCAGGCCTCAGCAGTCTGCTTCATCTGGCTGGTTAACAAAAATAGGGGGGACCCCACGTCAAATTTTTTCGACGGGATCCCTATTTTTGTTAACCAGCAAAGATAAGCAGACTGCTGTGGCCTGGTATTATCAGGCTGGCAAGCAGGGTCGGACTGAGCCACCGGAGAAACCTCCGGTGGGCCCCAGCTCCTGCGTGGTGGGCCCTGATTTGAAAGGATAGGTCGCGGGGCAGAGGGGGTG
This sequence comes from Oophaga sylvatica, assembly GCA_033576555.1. Classification (NCBI taxonomy): domain Eukaryota; kingdom Metazoa; phylum Chordata; class Amphibia; order Anura; family Dendrobatidae; genus Oophaga; species Oophaga sylvatica. The sequence continues at coordinate 32,882 of JARQOD010003935.1, read as the reverse complement.
GTGGCCCGGCCCCGCGCTCTGAGGGGGCCCACCCGGAGCTACGCTACAGTAACTGTATCGGCATGCACAGCACGCCGATACAGTTACATTCTGTGGCAGAGCAGGGAGAATCGATCTTCCTGCTCTGCCGCCCAGAAGCTATGGGGCCTGAACAGGCGTTGGGGGGGCCCGGTGCCAGCAGTGGGCCCTCCACCCGTCATCGGAGGGTCAGCTGTATCGGCATCCAGCCGATACAGCCGACCGCATAGAGAGAGAAGGAGCGAGCGCTCCTTCTCTCCCATAATCCCCCTCTCAGCGTCTGACAGCGGGCGCGATGACATCACCTGCCGGCGCCCGCTGTCAGACGCTGAGAGGGAGAACAGTGAGCAGCACAGGAGCCGGGAGGTGAGTATTGTTTTTTTTTTTTTAATGGGGGTGCATTATACTACAGAGGCTGTATATGGGGGGTGCATTATACTACAGAGGCTGTATATGGGGGCTGCATTATACTACAGAGGCTCCATATTGGGGTGCATTATACTACAGAGACTCCCTATGGGGATGCATTATACTACAGAGGCTGCCTATGTGGTGCATTATATTATAGACTCTGCCTATGGGGGTTTATTATAATATAGAGGCTGCCTATGGGGGTGCATTATACTATATTGAGGACTATCTGGTGTATTATGCTGTATGGATGCTATCTAGGGGCCATCATACAGTGTTGGACCCATTAAATAGTTTGGGGACATTAAGGGGTCAGTATATATCCAGTGAGGGGCATTATTCTGTGTATAGGGGAGATGTACAGGGGGAGACTTGGGACATTATTAAATGTAAAGTGGACACTTATTGTTATAGGGGAACTCGGGTTACTGTGACTGTCAAAGGGGCACACAAGGCATTATTACAGTGTAGGGGACAAAATGTGGTCACTGTTTTCTAGGGCACTTGCACCCGGCATTACTATATTCTAGAGGGGTGCTTTAAAATTTAGAGGTCACACAGAACCACACAGCAGGTGCAGTAATAGGGACACATACGGCAGCAGCAGCAGCTCAGTATTGGGGTATCACGTGCAGTAATAGGGACACATACGGCAGCAGCGGCTCAGTATTGGGTGGTTATCAGGTTGGCAGTATATAGGGACACATATGGCAGCAGCGGCTCAGTATTGGGGTATCAGGTGCAGAAATAGGGACACATATGGCAGCAGCGGCTCAGTATTGGGGTATCAGCAGGATGAGGAGTTTGTGCAGGTTGAGAATAGTCCAATTGGTGACCAAGACAGTGCTAAAAATATGAGAAGTGAAATGTGTCTTTGTTGTAATCTCTGCAGTCGAGTCCTGGCTGGAGAAGTCGTCATGTCAGTCTGGGCCAGATGGAAAAGAAATGAAAAGTGAACAATTCCATTAGAAAGAACATCAGCGGTAAGTCATTATCTGTACCTGTGCTGTAATCTATTATATGTTCTGTAGGACTGGTATTATTTACCACAGACCATATGGCGGTAATATCAATATTGGTCTTTTTATATATAGATTATTTTTGGCAACAGCGCGGTCATTTGCTGAGGTTCTCTGATTAGGGGCCCACTCAGAAGTTTCGCCCCCACTAAACCAAAACCCTAGCTACGCCTCTGGCTCTCTCTCTAGTCTTTCTTTCTCTCTCTAGTCTTTCTCGCTCTCTTTTCTTTCTTTCTCGCTCTCTGTTCTTTTTTCTCTCTGTTCTTTCTTTCTCTCTCTTTTCTTTCTTTCCTCTCTTTCTTTCTCTGTTTGTTCTTTCTCTCCCGCTGCTCTTTCTTTCTTTTCCTCAGTACCAGCCACTGTGCCCTCATTACCAGTCAGTGTGATCAGCAGTGCTAAATGGGTACGCTTGGGGCCAGGATATGGGTGTGATTAGCTGTTAAATGGGTGTGGTCAGGGCGTGGCCTAAAATTTGCAGCGACGCCCTACGCGCGCCGCAGTCTTTAACCCTCTTTCCTGTCTTCAAAATTTGGGAGGTATGCTGTATGACCTCACTACAACTTCTGGCCATGCTCCTGATGAGCGCAACAGATGGTCTCCTGAGGGATTCCTCCCACACCTGGACTAAAGCATCCACCAACTCCTGGACAGTCTGTGGTGCAACGTGGCATGGCCTAAAATTTGCTGCAGCAGGCACAGCGTGCCACAGCCTTTGTCCCTCTTTCCCTTCTTCAAAGGTTGGGAAGTATGATGGTGGGCCCAAGAATATTTTTTCTCTGGTGGGCCCAAGGTTCTCCAGTCCGACGCTGCTGGCAAGGTCCATGGATATTGGCTCCTTAACAGCCTTAAATACCATGCCTCAGCAGCAGGGGCGTACATAGAAATCATGGGGCCCCATAGCAAAAGTCTGAATGGGCCCCCCCCAAAAAAAAAACCCAGAGCCATTGTAAATGTAAAGTGCCAGCACAGTGAGGGGACACATTAAACAAAAAAATGTATTATGCCCCCATAGATTGTGCCCCCATAGATGCTCCATAGTATAGGCCCTTATGCTGCCGCAGCTGCTGCAACCAAAAAAAAAAAAAAAGACATACTCACCTTTCGTCGCTGGGGGCCAGGTGCCGGTGTCCTGAGCAGGGGGTGACACCAGGTGCCAATGTCACCGCTCGCTCAGGGCCCCGGCACTGAGATATTTACCTGTCCTCTCTCCACTGCTGAGTGCCGCTGTCTTCGGGGTCCTCCAGCAGTGAATGATCAGGCAGAGGGGCGCGGCGCGCACTAACGACGTCATCGCGCCCTCTGACCTGAACATTGCAGCAAGAGGACGCGAGCAACGGTGGAACAGGACAGGTAAATATCCCTTATACTCACCCTTCCGCCGGCGCGGTCTGTGCAACCCCTGCTCTTCTCCCACGGTCTCCGTCGCCAGTGTTCAGCGGTCACGCGGGACCGCTCATTAAAGTCATGAATATGTGCGTATTCATGACTGTAATGAGCGGTACCACCTGACCGCTGAACACAGGCGTCGGAGACTGTGGGAGAAGAGCAGGGGCTGCAGAGACCGCACCAGGAGGGGTGAGTATATAGAAGAGCTACGCTCCCCCTCCCCCGCCGACCCCCTGGTAGTACTGTGTCAGCACAGCTACCCGACCGTCGAGGGCCCCCTCACCTGTCCGGGCCCCATAGCAGCTGCTTGGTCTGCTTCATTCACGGTACGCCACTGCTCAGCAGTCTGCTTCATCAGGCTGGTTAACAAAAATAGGGGGGACCCGACGCCATTTTTTTTCGAAGGGAACCCCTATTTTTGTTAATCAGTTCCCTCTGACGTCACTGATTGTGTCCCTGGCTGACCTGAAGTGAAAGTGGAAAGCAATCAATTAAGCTTTCCACTTCCTCTCCTGTCAGCCAGGAGAGGAACTCATTCATTTGGGGGTTTACTGTGAGGCTGCAGCATTAGCTGCGGTCCCTGCAGTAAACATTAACCCTTTCTGAAGGATTACACCGTGGGACCTGACTGTGCATGGGATAGGTAAGAATAATTTTGCTTTTTTATTTTATTTTTATTACAGGAAATGTTTTTTGCAGTCAAATAAAAGATGGTCAAAAACATGTGTCTTTATTTCATTAAAATGATTTTTAATTAAAGTGTGTGTGTTTTATTTTTATTTCATGCAATAGGATTAATAATTGATAGTTGTCTAATTGACAGCTCTCAATTATTAACCTGGCTTAAGGTCACCTTTCAATTGCAAGGTGGCTTTAACCCCATATTAACCCATTCGCCACCGCTACAGGGCAATGGGAATAGACGGGCAAAGTGCCAGAAAGGGCGAATCTAATTATAGATTTGTCTTTTCTGGGGTGTCTGGGGGCAGATGTTAGTAGCCAGGGGGGGGCCAAAAATAATGGTCCCTCTCTGGGCTATTATTATCTGCCCCCATTCGCTGGCTTTGTCTGTCTGGTTGCGAAAATAGGGCGGGAGCCCACGCATTTTTTTTAAACAATTTTACACCTCATATATATATATACATGTCATTGATTTTGTGACACATATATATATATTTATATTTATAGTTCATACACTTCTACATAGTATAATAGCCGCTAATTCAATTGCCGGTTTTGTGAAAATGCAGAACCCGACATGAAATGACACTTGGTGTACATAGGGTTAACGATGTCCTTTGCTATCTGATTTGCACAAACAATTACATCAGTCTATGTGTGCAAAATTTCACACCTGTAGGGGTTAATTAACCCCTTCACCCCAAGGGTGGTTTGCACGTTAATGACCGGGCCAATTTTTACAATTCTGACCACTGTCTCTTTATGAGGTTATAACTCTGGAACGCTTCAACGGATCTTCGCGATTCTGAGATTGTTTTCTCGTGACATATTGTACTTCACGTTAGAAGTAAAATTTCTTCGATATAACTTGCGTTTATTTTTGAAAAAAACGCAAATATGGCAAAATTTTTAAAATTTTGCAATTTTCAAACTTTGAATTTTTATTCCCTTAAAACAGAGAAATATATCACACAAAATAGTTAAGAAATAACATTTCCCACATGTCTACTTTACATCAGCACAATTTTGGAACCAAAATTTTTTTTTTTAGGAAGTTATAAGGGTTAAAAGTTGACCAGCGATTTCTCATTTTTACAACAAAATTTACAAAGCCATTTTTATTTAGGGACCACCTCTCATTTGAAGTCACTTTGAGGGGTCTATATGGCAGAAAATACCCAAAAGTGACACCATTCTAAAAACTGCACCCCTCAAGGTACACAAAACCACATTCAAGAAGATTATTAACCCCTTTAGGTGCTTCACAGGAACTAAAGCAACGTGGAAGGAAAAAATGAATATTTAACTTTTTAGCCACAAAAATGATCTTTTACAAACTTTTTTTTTATTTTCACAAGGATAAAAGGAGCAAATGGACAGATAAGGTTGTTATGCAATTTCTCCTGAGTACGCCAATACCCAATATGTGGGGGAAAACCACTGTTTGGGCACACGGCAGAGCTCGTAAGGGAAGGAGCGCCGTTTGACTTTTTCAAACTAAAATTGGCTGGAATTGAGATTGGACGCCATGTCGTGTTTGGAGAGCCCCTGATGCGCCTAAACAGTGGAAACCCCCACAAGTGACACCATTTTGGAAACTAGACCCCCTAAGGTACTTATCTAGATCTGTTGTGAGCACTTTGAACCCCAAGTGTTTCACAAAAGCTTATAATGCCTGGGTGTGAAAAAAAAAAAAAAAAAAATTTCCACAAAAATGATTTTTTAGTCCCAAATTTTTGATTTTCCTAAGGAAATTGGACCCCAAAAGCTGTTGTCCAATTTGTCCTGAGTACGCTGATACCCCATATGTGGGGGGGAAACTGTTTGGGTGCACGGCAGGGCTTGGAAAGGAAGTAGTAACGTTTTGGAATACAGACGTTGATGGGGGTCATGTTCCGTTTGCAGTGCCCCAGATGAGCCTAAACAGTGGAAACCCCCCACAAGTGACCCCATTTTGGAAACTAGACCCCTAAGGAACTTATCTAGATCTTTGGTGAGCACTTTGAACCCCAAGTGCTTCACACAAGTTTATAATGCCCGGGCATGAAAATAAAAAATCCTATTTTTTTCCCACAAAAATTATCTTTTAGTCACTAATTTTTTATTTTCCCAAGGGTAACAGGAGAAATTGGACCACATAACGTTGTTGTCCAATTTGTCCTGAGTACGCTGATACCCCATATGTGGGGGGGAACCACTGTTTGGGCGCACGGCAGAGCTCGGAATGGAAGGAGCACCATTTGACTTTTTCCAACCAAAATTGGCTGGAATTGAGATTGGATGCCATGTTGCATTTGGAGAGCCCCTGATGTGCCTAAACAGTGGAAACCCCCACAAATGACCCCATTTGGGAAACTAGGACCCTTTAGGAACTTTCTAGATCTTTGGTGAGCAATTTGAACCCCCAAGTGCTTCACACAAGTTTATAATGTAGAGCCGTAAAATTTAAAAATCATATTTTTTCAACAAAAATGATCTTTTCACCCCAATTTTTATTTTTCCAAGGGTAACAAGACTCCAAAAGTTATTGTGCAATTTGTCCTGAGTGCGCTGATACCCCATATGTGGGGGTAAACCACTGTTTGGGTGCATGGCAGAGTTTGGAAGGGAAGGAGCGCCGTCTGACTTTTTCAACGCAGAATTGGCTGGACGCCATGTCGTATTTGGAGAGCTCCTGATCTGCCTAAACAGTGGAAACCCCCATAAATGACACCATTTTGGAAACTAACCCCTCAAGGAACTTATCTAGATGTGTGGTGAGAACTTTTAACCCCCAGGTGTTTCACTAAAGTTTATAACGTACAGCCGTAAAATATAAAAAATCTTTTTTTTTTTTACAAAAATGATTTTTTCGCCCCCAATATTTTTAGGTAGAAGAAATGGAAAAACTCCCTGAGTATAATGGGGCACGTCATCAGGGCTCGGAAGGGAAGTAGTGACGTTTTGGATTGCAGACTTTGATGGAATGGTCTGGGGGCGTCATGTCACATTTGGAGAGCCCCTGATGCGCCTATACAGTGGAAACCCCCCACAAGTGACCCCATTTTGGCAAATAGACCCCACAAGGAACTTATCTAGATGTGTGGTGAGCACTTTGAACCCCGAAGTGCTTCACAGAAGTTTATAACGTACAGCCGTAAAAATAAAAAATCTTTTTTTTTTTTTTTTACAAAAATGATTTTTTCGCCCCCAATATTTTATTTTCACAAGGGTAACAGGAGAAATTGGACCCAAAAAGTTGTTGTCCAATTTGTCCTGAGTACGCTGATACCCAATATGTGGGAGAAAACTACTGTATGGGCGCACGTCAGGGCTCGGAAGGGAAGTAGTGACGTTTTGGATTGCAGACTTTAATGGAATGGTCTGGGGGCGTCATGTCGCATTTGGAGAGCCCCTGATGCGCCTAAACAGTGGAAACCCCCCACAAGTGACCCCATTTTGGAAAATAGGCCCCACAAGGAACTTGTCTAGATGTGTGGTGAGCACTTTGAACCCCGAAGTGCTTCACAGAAGTTTATAACGCACAGCCGTAAAAATAAAAAATCTTTTTTTTTTTTGCAAAAATGATTTTTTTGCCCCAATATTTTATTTTTACAAGGGTAACAGGAGAAATTGGACCCCAAAAGTTGTTGTCCAATTTGTCCTGAGTACGCTGATATCCAATATGTGGGAGAAAACTACTGTATGGTACACGTTGGGGCTCGGAAGGGAAGTAGTGACGTTTTGGATTGCAGACTTTGATGGAATGGTCTGGGGGCGTCATGTCGCATTTGGAGAGCCCCTGATGCGCCTAAACAGTGGAAATCCCCAACAAGTGACCCCATTTTGGAAAATAGACCCCACAAGGAACTTATCTAGATGTGTGGTGAGCGCTATGAAGCCCCAAGTGCTTCACAGAAGTTTATAATGTACAGCCGTAAAAAACAAAAAAATATTTTTTTTGTACAAAAATTATATTTTCGCCCCCAGTTTTTTATTTTCCCAAGGGTAACAGAAGAAATAGGACAAATTGCACAATAACTCTTGGGGTCCAGAGTACGCTGATACCCCATATGTGGGGATAAACTACTGTTTGGACGCATGGCAGAGCTGAGAAGTGAAGGAGCACCGTTTGACTTTTTCAACGCAGAATTGGCTGGAATTGAGATCAGACGCCATGTCACATTTGGAGAGCCCCTGATGTGCCTAAACAGCGGAAACCCCCAAATTCTAACTCCAACCCTAACCCCAACACACCCCTAACCCTAGTCCCAACCCTAACCACAAACCTAAGCCTAACACACCCCTAATCCCAACCCTAACCCTAATCCTAACTTTAGCGCCAACCCTAACCCTAACTTTAGCCGCAACCACTAACCCTAATGGGAAAATGGAAATAAATACTTTTTTTTAATTTTATTATTTTTCCCTTACTAAGGGGGTGATAAAGGGGGGTTTGATTTACTATTTATAGCGGGTTTTTATGATCGGCAGCTGTCACGCTAAAAGACGCTTTTTATTGCAAAATAGTTTTTGCATCATCACATTTTGAGAGCTATAATTTTTGCATATTTTGGCCCACAGAGTTATGTGAGGTCTTATTTTTTGCGGGACGAGTTGACGTTTTTATTGGTACCATTTTTGAGCACGTGACGTTTTTTGATCGCTTTTTATTTCGATTTTTTGGGAGGTTAGAATGAACAAAAATCAGCAATTCATGAATTTCTTTTGGGGAGGCGTTTATACCGTTCCGCGTGTGGTAAAATTGATAAAGCAGTTTTATTCTTCGGGTCAGTACGATTATGGCGATACCTCATTTATATCATTTTTTCATGTTTTGGCGCTTTTATAGAATAAAAACAATTTTATATAAAAAATAATTATTTTTGCATCGCTTTATTCTGCGAGCTATAACTTTTTAATTTTTTCGCTGATGATGCTGTATGATGGCTCGTTTTTTGCGGGACAAGATGACGTTTTCAGCGGTACCATGTTTTTTTATATTGGTCTTTTTGATCGCGTGTTATTCCACTTTTTGTTCGGCAGTATGATGATAAAGCATTGATTTTTTGCTTCGTTTTTTTTTTTTTAAGGGGTTCACTAAAGGGGTTAACTAGTGGGACAATTTTATAGGGGGGGTCGTTACGGACGTGGCGATACCAAATATGTGTACTTTTATTGCTTTTTTTTTTATTTACAGGAAGAAGTGAATTTATTGGGGATTATATATTTTTTTTTTATTTATTTTGGATTTTTTTTTAAAACATGTTTATTTTTATTTTTTTAACTTTTTTACTTTGTCCCAGGGTGGGACATCACTGTATTTTATCAGATCGCTGGTGTGACAGTGTGCACAGCACTCTGTCACACCAGCGATCGCTCAGGCAGTGCAGCAGGCTTCTCAGTGCCTGCTCTCGGCAGGCACTGAGGTAGCCGCCTCCCTCCAGGACCCCGCGCCATCTTGGATCCGGGTCCTGGGAGGGCGGAAGCCCTCAGAACAGCGCGATCACATCACGCTGCTCTGAGGGTCTCAGGGGGGCGCGCAGGGAGCCCCCACCCTGCGCGATCCTCCCCTGTGCCCCCAGTACACCGCGATCATGTTTGATCGCGGTGTGCAAGGGGTTAATGTGACCGCTCCTGACACACAGTCATGGGTGTCAGCTGTGATAATCAGCTGAGACCCGGCCGCGATCGGCTGCGCTCCCCCTGGGAGCGCGTCCGATCGCACGAGACGTACTATCCCGTCCATGGTCATACGGGCCCAGGTACCATGGACGGGATAGTACGTCCGATGGCAGTAAGGGGTTAAAGGTGTAAATTCGTAGCAAAAAAGTCCGTTTTTTTTACAACGAATTTACAACTTTAATTAACCCCTACAGGTGTGAAATTTTGCACACATAAGGGTATGCCACACTAAACAACATCGCTATCGGGATTGCTAAAAAACGTCACTATTTAGCGATCCCGTTAGCGATGTTGTGGTGTGCGGCATCTGTCAGCGACGAGCTCCCTGCTGAGATCCTGCTGTGATCTCGCTCGTCGCTGGAATCGTTCCGGACCCTATTTTATCGTCGGCGCTCCCGCTGGGTAAGTATTATCGCTGAGTGTGGCACCTTTTCTTAGCGATTTAGCGGTACTTTTGTACCGCTAAAGTCGTTAAGGAGATCGCTAACCGCGATAGCGTCCTTAACGATATCGCTAAGTTAAGCCGCACTCAGCGATATGTAAACAATCCCGCTAGCGATCGCATTAGTATGCGTCGTTATCGTTATCGCTAGCGGGATTGTTTAGTGTGGCAGTACCTATAGACTGATGTAATTGTTTGTGCAAATCAGATATCAAACTACATGAAAAGACATGGTTAACCCTATGTACACCAAGTGTCATTTCATGTCGGGTGCTTCTGTCCTTTCACAGAAGCCGGCTTTACCCGGCAATTGAATCAGAGGCTATTTTACTATGTAGAAGTGTATAAACTATACATATATGTTATATATATATGTCACAATGACATGTGTATATATATATGTATTCTATGTGTGTATATTTTGTGTTTACAACGAAAGAAAGGGTTTTTTTTAGTTGCGATATTTTGTTCCCATAGACTTACATGGGACTTCCGGTATCGGTATCGGGTATCGCCGATATTTTAGTGATATCGGCGATACCATTCCGATCCGATATTTTTGGATATCGGAAAGTATCGCTCAACTCTAGCCATGACTGTAGTCATTCCTTCAGCCATCCTGATTCACAGGGAGAAGGGGAGCAGTATAGTCTCTTATATGTTGAGAGTGGATGCTCTGCAGGAAGTTCTGTAGCTTTATAGAAGCTGTGGGTTTTACAGATGAATATGATAAGTCTTTTTTACTATTCTGTCCCCAGGACCTGTGGCTGCAAATATGGCTCTGTGAGATGCTGGATCTCTTTCACCTTACTTACAATTGGCGACGGTCGCAGATAGCTTAACTCAGCTGCCGGCACACGTTATGAAGAATCCAGAAGAGACTTTGATTTCTTTAAGAATTCTTGTTGAATGCATACAAACAGCAGCAGGTAAAAAAGACTTTCTTCAGACAGACTGAAAACACGTGTGATTCTGATAAAACCAAGATGGAGAATGAAACACAGGAGAAAGAAGAAGGAAATGACATCATACCAGAAGAGGGAGACAGAGAGACAGAAGGGACAAACTTGATGGAAAGGGAGGATTTCAGCTATGCAAACACAGGGACACATAGCAACAGTAAACAATATGAGAGACTGCAATACAGCATGTAAAATGCACAGGACAGTGTGTAAAATGTCTCATTCATGGGACATAACATGGGACATAACAGTGGCTATGTTGGTCACTGATTTTTTTTTTGGTTTGTTTTTGAATGTCAGAATTGTTTATTTCTAAATTTTGTGTTGTTATATTGGTTTACCTGGTGAAAATAAACAAGTGAGATGGGTATATATTTGGTTTTTATTAAGTTGCCAAATAATTCTGCACAGTAATAGTTACCTGCACAAACAGATATCCTCCTAAGATAGCCAAATCTAAAACAAAAAACCCACTCCAACTTCCAAAAATATTAAGCTTTGATATTTAGGAGTCTTTTGGGTTGAGTGAGAACATAGTTGTTGTTCAATAATAAAAAGAATCCTCTCAAATACAACTTGTCTAGTAATTATGCAAACAGTGTATAATGCTACATATGTAATGGGCCCCATTTATAATTCTCCAGTGTATGATGGGCCCCACAGATGATGCTCCAGTGTATGATGGGCCTATATAATGCTCCATATATAATGGGTCCCATATGATGCTCCAGTATATGATGGTCCCCATGGATGATGCTCCAGTGTATAATGGGCCCCGTATATGATGCTCCAGTGTATGATGGGCCCCATTTATATTGCTCCAGTGTATGATGGGCCTATATAATGCTCCTTATATAATGTGCCCCATTTATAATGCTCCAGTGTATGATGGGCCTATATAATGCTCCATATATAATGAGCCCCATATGATGCTCCAGTATATGATGGGCCCATGAGATGATGCTCCAGTGTATGATGGGTCTATATAATGCTCCAGATATAATGGGCCCCATTTATAATGCTCCGGTGTATAATGGGCCCCATATATAATTCTCCAGTGTATAATGCTCCCCATATATTGCTCCAAACATTAAAAAAAAGAACTACCTCTCCACGCTGGGCACTGCTCTACTCTGGACTCCTCAGTGTCGCCATCTTCCAGCTCTCTGCACTGTGATGTTCAGGCAGAGGGCGTACAGACGTGACGTCATCGCACTCTCTGACCTGAATGTCACTGTCAGGAAACGCGGAAGACGTCACAGCAGTGGAGCATGGAGAGGAAAGTATTGCAAGTGCTGGGGCCCTGAGAAAGCAGGGGGGGCACTCTTGGGTAACGGCACTGGCACAGGGCTCCTCATGGTACGCTGGTGTGTCTGACGGCGAGTGGGCCCCCCACCGTCAGAGACACTTTTGCGTACTATGAGGGATCCTGTGCATCTCCCCTATACATACAGAACTCTGTGTACTGAGTACAGCACATAATCTCCTGTCTCTATATGTACACTGCACAGCACCACTTCTGATGTACTGTATATGTACATTGCCCAGTGAAACTTCTCCTGTCTTGTATATAGACACTGCACAGCACCACTTCTACTTTCCTGTATATATACACTGTACAGTACCACTTCTTCTGTCTTGTATATATATATACTGCACAACACCACTTCTGATGTACTGTATATGTACATTGCACAGTGAAACTTCTCCTGTCTTGTATATAGACACTGCACAGCACCACTTCTACTTTCCTGTATATATACTGTACAGTACCACTTCTTCTGTCCTGTATACATACACTGCTCAGTACCCCTTCTAATGTCCTATATATTTGCACTTCATAGCACCACTTCTCCTGTCCTGAATATATACACTGTACAGTACCACTTCTTCTGTCCTGTATATATACACTGCACAGTACCACTTCTCCTGTCCTGAATATATACACTGTACAGTACCACTTCTCCTGTCCTGTATATATAAAATGTACAGCACCACTTATCCTGTCCTGTATATATACACTGTACATACTACTTCTCCTGTCCTGTATATATAAACTGTACAGCACCACTTCTCCTATCCTGTATATACACTGCAGAGTACCACTTCTCCTGTCCTATATATGTATATATACACTGTATAGCACCACTTCTCCTGTCCTGTATATACCCTGCAGAGTACCACTTCTCCTGTCCTGTATAAACACTGCACAGTACCACTTCTCCTGTCCTGTGTATATACTCTGCACAGCACCACTTCTCCTGTATTGTATATATACACTGCACAGTACCACTTCTCCTGTCCTGCATATATACACTGTACAATACAACTTCTCCTGTCTTGCATATAGACACTGCACAGCACCACTTCTACTTTCCTGTATATATACAGTGTACAGTACCAATTATCCTGTCTTGTATATATATATATATATACTGCACTGCACCACTTCTCCTGTCCTGTATATATACTGTACAGTACCACTTCCTCTGTTCTGTATATATACACTGCACAGTACCACTTCTCCTGTCCTGTATATATACACTTCTTAGCACCACTTCTCCTGTCCTGAATATATACACTGCACAGCACCACTCCTCCTGTCCTGTATATATACTGCACAGCACCACTTCTCCTGTCCTGTATGTACACTGCACAGTACCACTTCTCCTGTCCTCTTATTGTACACTGCACAGTACCACTTCTCCTGTCCTGTATATGTACACTGCACAGTACCACTTCTCCTGTATATATACACTGCACCGTACCACTTCTCCTGTCCTCTATATATACTCTGCTCAGCACCACTTCTCCTGTCCTGTATATATACACTGCACAGTAACACATCTCCTGTCCTGTATATATACACTGCACAATACAACTTCTCTTGTCTTGTATATATAACTGCACAGCACCACTTCTCCTGTCTTGTATATACAGTGTACACTGTACAGCATCACTTCTCCTGTCCTGTACATATACAGTACAGCACCTCTTCTTCTGTCCTGTATATATTTACTCCACAGTACCACTCCTCCTGTTCTGTATATATACACTGCACAGTACCACTCCTCCTGTCCTGTATATATACACTGTACAGTACCACTTCTCCTGTCCTGTATATATACACTGTACAGTACCACTTCTCCTGTCCTGTACATATACAGTACAGCACCTCTTCTTCTGTCCTGTATATATTTACTCCACAGTACCACTCCTCCTGTCCTGTATATATACACTGCACAGTGCCACTCCTCCTGTCCTGTATATATACACTGCACAGTGCCACTTCTCCTGTCCTGTATACACTGCACAGTGCCACTTCTCCTGTCCTGTATATATACACTGTACAGTACCACGTCTCCTGTCCTGTATATGTACACTGCACAGTACCCCTTCTCCTGTCCTGTATATATACACTGCACAGTACCCCTTTTCCTGTCCTGTATATATACATGTACAGTAGCACTCCTGTTCTGTTGTGGGAGAGGCAACATTGGACTCTGGGAGTGTTAATTATTTTCAGTATTCCTATGGGAAAATAAAAAGTATAGCAACATTTACTGCTCGTTTTGGGGAGAATATGGATTGGGGCGGTTTGTGTGGCAGGGCTGCTTTCTTGTCCTAGTCCAACCCTGTATACTTCACTGTCTATCATGAAAATCCTCTTTAGGGCTCATACTCACTTGAGCCGAAAACGGACGATTTCAAGCCAATAAAAAATCGGATTGAAATCGGACCAATGTTATTCAATAGGTGACTTCTCATTTGCGATTTTTTTCTCAGCTGAAATCGGTCTGAGAAAAAAATAGCCGCCAATTTATCCCCGGCTATACTGTAAAATCACACTGACAGCTTTAATAAAGAATAGAAACAATACATATACACACATAGAATACATATATATATATATATATGTATATATATATATATATATTTCATTGTGACATATATATATATATATACATATATTTAAAGTTCATACACTTCTACATACTGTAATAGCAGTTAATTCAATTGCCGGCTTTTGTGAAATTACAGACCCGACATGAAATGACACATGGTTTACATACAGTTAACCATGTCATTTCATGTAGTTTGATATCTGGTTTTCACTAACAATTACATGAGTGTATGTGTGCAAAATTTAACACATGTAGGGGTTAATTAAAGGTGTAAATTCTTTGACAAAAAATGCGTGGGCTCCCGCCCTATTTTCTCAACCAGACAGACAAAGCCAGCAAATGGGGGCAGATAATCTTAGCCTAGGGAGGGTGCATTTATTTTGTGCCCCCCTGGCTACTAACATCTGCCCCCAGCCACCCCAGAAAAGGCAAATCTGTTTTTAGATTCGCCCTTTCTGGCACTTTGCCGGTCTATTCCCATTGCCCTGTAGTGGTGGCGAATGGGTTAATAATGGGTTAAAGCCACCTTGCTATTGAAAGGTGAGTTTAAGCCAGGTTAATAATTGAGAGTTGTCAATTAGACAGCTATCAATTATTAATGCTATTGAAGTAAATAAAAAAAACACACACACATTAAGAATAAATAATTTTAATGAAATAAAAACACATTTTTTGACCATATTTTATTTAACTCTTAATCCTTTCAAAGCCCTTGATCTCCTATTATAAAGAAAAAATAATAAAACAACATTATTCTTACCTATCCGGCGATCTGTCACGTCCCACGCTGTAATCCTTCACAAAGGGTTAACTAGCTTTCAGCCAAGCAGTGCAGCTAATGCTGCCTGCTGAGCTGAAAGCTCCTGAATGAATGAGCTTATCTCCGGGAGAGAAAGTGATTACTGTGTGAAGCTTAATTGATAGCTTCCCACTGCAATCAGTTCACTTCAGTTCAGCGGGGACTCCCTCTGATGTCACTGATGCTGTGCGGTGTTGTCATGTGTGCATCGCCACGAAGATCGTCGCGGTTGCACATTCTGACTTCTCACAGCTGAGTTGCTGTTTCTTTGTGTTTGGCAGTTAGGGAGTTAATTCTGTCTGTGCTCAGTTCTGGGACTGGGTGCAGTTTTCTCCCGGCTGCAATTAATTATTTGTTGATTGGTTTCCTTTAAATCTCTGGTTGTCTGTGTTGGGAGTTGCCAGTGAAATTCTTCATGCAGACCACAGATAGGATTGTATCTGTATAGACTTAAGTTAAAGAGCTCCTTAGTTGTTTTAAGCTCACCTTGCTTAGAGTTTAATATCCCAGATCATTTATTTTCCTTCTGTGTTTGAGTGTGTATGCAAGTCTGTGTTTTCTCCAGTCTGTCTTAAATGTCTAATCTGTGTATTTAGCAGAGATCAGCCCATATCCCTTTGGTGGTAATCAGTATCCTTCTTAGGACTGATTACAGGGTTCAGGGACTGATAGGAGACAGGGTTAGGCTGGAGACTTGGACCTCTGAACCATTATCAGTACCTCCAAGGTGAGGGATTAGTTAGGACCCCAGTTTAGGGTCAGGTTAGACCCCCGGTCCTCCTCTTTCCTGTGACAGTGTATCAAGTCCTCAAGATTAACCCTGAGTTCAACGGATATCGTGTCAGGTAAATCTATTCTATATTTACATGCTGATGTTGCTAATCTATATGTTGTATAGAGTGTTGTTCTTTTAAGAATAGTTTACTGACATCGTACACATATCATAAGACCGCGTGACATTTTCACTGGCCCATAAAATTATTCCCAGTTGCCATGGATCCAGTAGCCCAGCTGGCTCTGCAGTTGCAGGGATTATCCATGGAGCTGACGGACATTAAGTCCAAAGTTTTGTCTCCCTCGGAGCAAACCAGATTTGAACCTAAAGTAGCTCTCCCGGACAGGTTCACTGGTGGGCGAGACAAATTTTTTACCTTCAGGGAAGCATGTAAATTGTATTTTCGGCTTCGGCCTCGATCATCAGGGAGTGAAGAGCAGAGAGTGGGAATTGTTATCTCGCTCCTACAAGGGGACCCTCAATCCTGGGCCTTCTCCCTTCCTCCGGGATCCCCGGCTCTACAGTCAGTAGATCGATTTTTTACTGCCCTGGGTTTGGTATATGATGACCCAGATCGGGTCTCTCTTGCTGAGACAAAATTACGTAAGATACAGCAGGGAGATCGTCCGGCGGAGGAATTTGCTTCTGAGTTCCGTAGATGGGCCACAGATACTCAGTGGAATGACCCAGCTCTTAGGAGCCAGTTTTGTCATGGGCTTTCTGACAAATTAAAGGACGTTTTGGCTCAGTATGATTCTCCTCCATCACTGGAGGCTGCTATGGCCCTAGCTATCCGTACTGATAGACGGCTCCGGGAGAGGTGCGAGGTAACTCCGCTCCCTGTTGTTACTCCACCTACTACTAAAGTCCCTTATGTTGAGGTTCCCCTTGTCTGTTCGGAGGAGCCTATGCAGTTGGGAGGGACATCATTTCGTAGGAGGGGATTGGCGGTACGCCGCAGGACTAGAAGGTGTTTCTTCTGCGGGAAAGAGGGACATTTTGTTGGGGGATGTCCATCCCGTGCCTTGTTGAGCAAAAAGTCGCCGGAAAACTGTTAATCCCAGGTTGTGTGGTGGACGACAACCTGGGAGTATGTATTTCGTCCGCTAGTTCTTCTCAGTTCCTTGTACCAGTGGAGGTGGTGGTTGGTACGAGAGTGGAGAGATTTTCTGTTCTTCTTGATAGTGGGTCCGGGGCTAATCTGGTTGACGCTCAGTTTGCTCAGGCTCAAGGTATGCATCTGAGTGTATTGGTCAAACCGATCCCTATATTCTCCATTGACGCCAGGCCTCTCGGCCAAGGTAGCTTTGTTCATGAGGTTCATAACATTGACCTTCGGGTAGGGGCAATACATAGGGAACTATTATCTTGTTATGTGTTGGAGGGTCTACCTACTCCTATTGTGTTGGGACTTCCTTGGTTGGTTAAACATAACCCTGTGATTAATTGGCAGTCCAGAGATATAAGCCAATGGGGGGAGTTTTGCAAAAGTAACTGCATGAACACAGTCATCAGTGCGGTCGTGCCTAGTACTTTGCCTCCTTTTTTGGAGGACTTTGGGGATGTGTTCTCTGAGGAGGGGTGTCAGGAGTTGCCTCCTCATCGCGTGTATGACTGCTCTATTAATTTACTTCCTGATGCTAAGTTACCTAAAGCTAGGTTATATAACCTTTCTGGTCCTGAGAGGCAGGCTATGAAAGATTATATTTCGGAAAGTCTGGCCAAAGGGCATATTAGACCTTCATCTTCCCTAGTGGCCGCGGGTTCTTCTTTGTGAAGAAAAAAGATGGAGGCCTACGCCCTTGCTTGGATTTCCGCGAACTTAATCGGATTACTGTTCGAGATCCGTATCCACTCCCTCTGATTCCTGATCTCTTCAATCAAATTGTTGGCGCCAAATGGTTCTCTAAATTGGATCTCAGGGGGGCGTATAATCTGATTAGGATAAAAGAGGGGGATGAGTGGAAAACGGCGTTTAACACGCCGGAGGGACATTATGAGAACCTTGTCATGCCTTTTGGTCTGACTACTGCACCAGCAGTATTCCAACATTTTGTTAATGACATTTTTCGTCATCTGGTGGGGCTGTTTGTGGTCGTATATTTGGATGACATTTTAATTTACTCACCAGATCTTGTGTCTCACCAGGAGCATGTGAGACAGGTGTTGCAGATCTTGCGAGACAATAAACTATACGCCAAACTGGAAAAGTGTGTATTCGCCGTACAGGAACTTCAGTTTTTGGGTTTCTTGGTGTCAGCCTCCGGTTTCCGTATGGACCCTGAAAAGGTGAGAGCAGTGCTTGAATGGGATCAGCCAGAGGATCTTAAGGCTCTGCAGCGTTTTCTGGGGTTTGCTAACTACTACCGGAAATTTATTTGTAATTTCTCATCTGTTGTCAAACCTCTCACTGACATGACAAGAAAAGGGACGGATTTTTCTAAATGGTCGGACAAAGCTTGCCAAGCTTTTTCCTCTTTGAAAAAATGTTTTGCTTCGGCACCCGTTCTCATCCAACCAGATGCATCACAGCCGTTCGTTGTGGAGGTGGACGCGTCTGACGTAGGGGTGGGTGCAATATTGTCCCAGGGTCCGTCCCCTGGTAAATGGCATCCGTGCGCTTTCTTTTCTAAAAAATTGTCGTCCGCCGAAAGGAATTATGATATCGGCAATAGGAACTTTTGGCCATTAAGTTGGCTTTTGAAGAATGGCGTCACTTTTTGGAGGGGGCAGTCCACCCGGTCACCGTCATTACTGATCACAAGAACCTGCTGTATTTGGAATCTGCTAAGCGTCTGAATTCCAGACAAGCTCGATGGTCGTTGTTTTTTACCAGGTTTAATTTTGTTGTCACTTATCGCCCTGGATCTAAGAATGTTAAGGCGGATGCCTTGTCTCGCAGTTTCCCAGGGGCCGGGAAAATGGATGACCCGATTCTATCCTTCAGGAGGGGGTGGTAGTGTCGGCTGTATGTTCTGAGCTTGAGGAGGAGGTGTTAGAGGCTCAGGGGGACGCCCCTGCAGGACCTCCAGGGAGACTGTTTGTCCCAAATCAGTTGAGACAAAAGGTTATTGAGGCACATCATAATTCTGCTTTAGCAGGACATCCGGGGAGTAAGGCTACTTTAGATCTCCTTTCTCGCCCGGGTTTTGGTGGCCAAAACGTTTATAAAAAATGTTTTAACTTTTGTCGGGGCCTGTGGGGTTTGTGCTCGCTCAAAGACCCCCATACCCGTCCGTCTGGGACCCTCTTACCCTAAAACTTCCGGACGTCCATGGACCCCATTGCCCCTAGGGACTTCATCACGGACCTTTCCTCGGGTCGTCAGGGAAGACTGTCAACTGGGGTTTGTTAAACCAGGTTCATTTAAGATGGACATTTCATTGCTTTTCCTGCCCTCCCAATGCAAAAACTCTGGCGCAGGTGTTCATTGGGAGATTGTTGGAAAACTTCAGGGGTTTTCCTTCTAAAGGTGGTGTCAAAAATAGGGGGTCTCAGTTTGTGCCAAGTTTTGGAGGGCATTTTGTTTCCTTCGGGGAGGGAAAAAGTCATTTTCCTCGGCTTTTCACCGCAGCCAAGGTCAACAAGCGTCTGAATCAAAGCCTAGAGACTTATCTTCGGTTTTTTCTCAGAAAACCAGGGACTGGTCTCTTTCTGCCCCCGGGGCAGATTTTCCTCTTAACAACAGGGCGGACGATTTCCCACTGGTAAGTCCCCCGTTTTTTGGGCATATGGTTTTCATCCCCAGTTTTGAAACACAATGGGGGGGGGGCCCTTCTGGGGTTCCTGAGGAGGACGTTTTTCTCGTCGTCAATTGCTTCAGTGTGGAGAGGTGTATTGAATAATCTGAGTGCAATGGGGAACCGTTAAAACGTATGGCTGTAGGAGGAGATTTCTGGTCCAGATTTTAAATGTAACGACTGGAAGGGGTTTCTACCGGAATATAAAACTTAAAGTTCCCCCCCTGGAAGCTGGGCCCCAGATTCATCGGGCCGAACAGGATCAGTTCCATAATAAACCCTGTGGCATTTCTTCGGACCTCCCTCCTACTTTAAAATTCATAATGTGTTCCACAAGTCATTACTTAAGAGGTACGGGGCCCAACCATCATCCCAAACACCTCTACCTCCTCCCCCCGGGGGTCAATGGTAACTTGGAGTTTCAAGTGTCCAAGAACATTACTCACGCTGAATCGCCGGCCCTTCAGTACTTGGGCATTGGAGGGGTTATGGCCAGAGGAGAGGACGTGGGTTCCTGCGTCTGAATTAACGCAGATCGTTTGGTGCGGACCTTCACAGAACTCACCCCGGGCAAACCTGGCCCGAGGGTCCGGGAGGCCCCTCGAGAAGGGGGGGTACTTTCATGTTTTCACGCCACGAAGATCGTCGCGGTTGCACATTCTGACTTCTCACAGCTGAGTTGCTGTTTTCTTTTGTGTTTGGCAGTTTGGGAGTTTATTCGTCTGTGCCTTTCGGACTGGTGATTTTTTCTCCCCGGCTGCAATTAATTATTTGTTGATTGGGTTTCCTTTAAATCTCTGGTTGTCTGTGTTGGAGTTGCCAGGAAATTCTTCATGCAGACCACAATAGGATTGTATCTGTATAACTTAAGTTAAAGAGCCCCTTATTGTTTTAAACTCACCTTGCTAATTTTTTATCCCAGATCATTTATTTTTTCAGTGTTTGAAGTTTTTGGGATGCAAAGTCTGGGGTTTTCTTTAAGTCTGGGCCTTAAATGTCTAATCTTGTATTTAGCAGAGATCAGCCCCCTATCCCTTTTGGTAATCAGTATTCCTTCTTAGACTGATTTTCAGGGTTAGGGACCCGATAGGAGAAAAGGGTAGGCCCGGAGACTTGGACCTCTGACCATTATCATACCCCCAAGGTGAGGGGTTAGTTAGGACCCCGTTTAGGGTCAGGTGGGCCCCCGGTCCTCCTCTTTCCTGTACAGTGGGATCAAGTCCTCAAGATTAACCCTGAGTTCAAAGGATAAACGTGTCAGGTAAATCTTTCTTATTTACATCTGATGTTGCTAATCTAAATTTTTGAAGAGTGTTTGTTCTTTTAAAATAGTTTACTGACATCGTACCAAATCATAAGACCGCGTGACAGGTTTCCCCGCTGACCTGAAGTGAACTGATTTTCTGTGTGAACTATCAATTAAGCTTCACACAGTAATCCATCTTCTCCTGTCCCCTGGAAAGGAAGTCATTCAAATTTAGGCGCTTTTTACTCAGCAGGCAACATACTTGCGCTGCTTGGCTGAAAAACTAGTTAACCCTTTTTGAAGGATTACAGCGTGGGGCGTGACAGATCGCCGGGTAGGTAAGAATAAGTTCTTTTTTATTTTATTTTTAATTCAGCCCCAAGGAAGAGGGGGGGCCTAAAAAAAAAAACCGGGCCCCAAAAATGTATGTTTATTTCATTTAAAAAAAAATTTTTTTTTTAATGTGTGTTGGGGGATTTTTTTTAAACCCTTTCATTTTTAAAAGGATTTTAAAATTAGAGGTTGTTTTAATTGACAACTCTCAAAATTTTTTAAACCGGCTTAAAACACCTTTTTAAAAGCAAAGGGGCTTTAAAAACCCAAAATTTTAACCCCATTTTTTCCAAAACCCTACAAAAGGGGGAAAGGGAATAGACCGGGGAAAAAAGCCAAAAAGGCAAAAATAATTAAAAAATTTGCCTTTTCCCCCGGGGGGGCTGGGGGCAATGTTAAAGCCAGGGGGGGGCAAAATAAAAACCCCTCCCTAGGCTAAGATTTTTTTGCCCCCACTTGCGGCTTTGGCCCCTCTGGGTTGAAAAAAATAGGGGGGGGCCCACTCATTTTTTTGGGGAACGAATTTACACCTTTAATTAACCCCCTACATTTTGGGGGGAAAATTTTTCCCCATACACTCAAGAAAATTGTTGGGAAAACCAAATCAAACTACATGGGGAAATGACATGGTTTTTTGTAAGAAAAAACCTGTGTCCAAAATTTATGTCGGGCTGTAAAAATTTACAAAAAACCCCAATTGAAAAATTGCGGCTATTATACAAAATTTTTAATTTTTAAAAGCTATAAAATATATATATGTTTTCAATGACCCCTTAAAAAATGTAAAAAATTTTTAAGTAAAATTTATGTGTGTATATGTAATTTTTTTCCCTTCTTTTAAAAAATGTCAGTGTGTTTTTTTAGTATAGCCTGGATAAATTACGCTTTATACCAAAATAAAGTGAAACCCCAAAAATTTTTTAAAAAATATTTTTTAAATATAAAAAATATATAATAATTTTTTTTTTGTGTACATTTTTTTTTACAATGTGAATTTTTTTATGACTTTTTTTTAAAAAAAAAAACTGCTTAAAAAAAAACGTTGCATACGATGGAAAACTAAAGGAAAAAAAGGAGGACGATTAAAAATCGCATAAAAAACGCATACAAATCGAAAGACAATTGCATAAAATTTGGACCTTTTTTTTAAAAATTTTCCCAAAAAAAGGACCGTTTTTTTTTTCCCCCAAGGGTTTTTGACCCCCTTTGCTTGATTAAAAACGGGGTTTTTCCCCGCCCCCCCTTTCCATTTTTCCCCGACATCACTAGACATTTGGGGGGTATTAATCAAACAAAAAAAGGCCCTTCTGGGGAGGGAAAAAAAATTTCAGTAGACAGAGGTCCGAAAGTGCTCCGCAAAAACCCCAAAACACCTAACACCTCATTTTATATGAATTTTTAAATGCTAAATTTTTTCGGGATTTTAGCCCCAAAAAATAAAGATAAAAGGTGTCATTGGATTAAGCATTCAAAGACCGCATTTTTTATAGATTCCCGGGAGCTGTGGGGTTTTTTTAAACGAGAGATTCTCTTTAAAAACCCCCCCGTGAAAAAACCATTTTGCAGCTTAAATTTTTCCCCGGGCCCCAAATTTTTTTTAAAACGACCACTGTCACTTTATGAGGGGTTTTTAAATCTGGAAAAGCTTTAAAAAAAAACCCGCGATTCTGAGATTATTTTTTTGTGACATATTGTTCTCCCCCTTAGGTAAAATTTTTTTTGATATGACCCGGGGGTTTTTTTATGAAAAAAAAAAAAAATATGGGAAGATTTTTTTAAAAATTTTGCAAAATTTTTTTAAATTTAAATTTTTTTTTCCCTTAAATCAGAGAGAATGTCACACAAATTTTAAAAAATTTAAAAATTTTCCCCCCCCTGTCTACTTTAAAATCAAACAATTTTGGGAACAAAAAAAATTTTTTTTTTTTTCGAAGTTTTTAAGGGTTTAAAAAAAATTTAAAACCCCCGGGTTTCTCATTTTTACACCATTTTTTTTTTTTGGGCCATATCACATTTGAAGTCACTTTGGGGGGTCTATAAAGATAAAAAAAACCCCCCAAAAAAACACCAAAATTTTTAAAAAAAAGGGAAAACCCCCCAAGGGGCCAAAAAAACCCCATAAATTTTTTAAAAAACCCAAAAAACCCAAAAAAACAAACCCCAAATTTAAAAAAAAACGAAAACTTTTTTCAAAAAATTCGGAAAAAAACCCCCTTTTTTTTTTCCAAAAAAAAAAAAAAAAAAAAAAACCAAAAAATTTTTGGCCCCAACTCAAAACCCCCGATAAAAACCCCCAAAGTGGGGGAAAAACCCCTTTTCCCGGTTTCACGGGAAGGCCAAAAATGCCCCCCTTTTTAAAAAAACCAAAAAGGCTGGAAAACCCCCCCCCAAAAAAAAACCCGATGTGCAAAAAAAAAAAAAAACCCCCCAAAAATGAAAAACCCCCAGAAAACCCATACCCCCAAAAACCCAACCAATGGGTGAAGGGGGTTTGAAAAACCCCCCAAAGGCAAGAAAAAACGCAAAAATGGAAAAAAAGGGAAACAAAATTTTTTTTCCCAAAATTTAAAAAGCCACAAAAATTTTTCCCCCCCAAAGGGAAAAAAAAAAAAACCCCAAAAAAATTTTTGGCAAAGCCCAAAGGGGGCCCCCCCAACCCAAATGTTTTTAAAAAAACCAAATTTTTTGGGGGGCAAAAAGGGGGCCCGGGAAAAAGGAAAAACCAAGAAAAATTTTAAAAAACCAAAAACCGGGGGTTTTTTGGAAAAACCCCCCGGGCCAAAAGGGAAAAACCCCCAATTCAGCTCCAAAAACCCCAAAAACCCCAAAATGCCCCAAAAAACCCAAAAAACCCCCCCCAAAAAACCCAACCCTAAAAAACCCAATTTTAAAAACCCCCCCAAAAAAAGGGAAGGGCCAAAAAGCATTTAAAAACCCCCCCCCCAAAAAAAAGCTTCAAAAAAACTTAAAAAAAGCCAAAAAAAAAAACCAAAAAAAAACCCCGCCTCGCCCCCCAAAGGGACAAAAAATCAAAAAAAAAAAGACACTGCGCCAAAAAGGGTGACGGAGCCCAGGCGCTGCAGCCGCGTCCGAGGCTCCGTCACTGAATGACGGCACGTCGCGAATGCATGCCGCTTTACGGCATACGTTGCGATGCGCCCTCAAATGGGTAGCCGAGACCCCCGAGAAAATCCGGCTCGCCATTTTCTTTACTGTAAAAAGACGCCGGGAGCTGCGGGAGCCACAGGAGGACTGGGGGACACCGGGAGGCACGGGGGGCTGATCGGGGGTCCCGGGGACCCCCATTTCTCTCCTCTCTGATGTGCGATCACATCAGAGGAGAGAGAAATTAAAGGGAAAATAGCTTTTTTTGCGATCGCCGTTATAGGGTCCTCTCTCCTTCTGTACTTGTGTGTCCCTTGTCCAGCACATGTTTATTGTACCTGTCTATATTTTTCCCCTTTTCATATGTAAAGCGCCATGGAATAAATGGCGCTATATAAATGTATAATAATAATAATAATAGGGTAAATAACGGCGATTGCAAAAGCGGGGTTGGTAAATACCGACCCAAATCATGTTCTCTGGGGTCTCGGCTACCCCAGGTAGCCGAGACCCCAGAGAAAATCGGACTCTGGGGGGCGCTATAGACTTTTTCCACAGTGCCGTTAATTAGCGCTGTGGTTTAAGTACCCTTAATGACCGCCGTTAAAAGGCGTATTGGCGGTAGTTAAGGGGTTAATTCAAAAGAAATAAGGAAAGTATGATGCTGGTCACTACTCATGGACAAGCTTTGAAGCTGGCTAGTTGGGATAGTCCGGTGTCAGATACTAAGAGGGCTCATCATAAACAAAGGGGTAAGACTACTTTCACACATCCATTTTTTACAATCAGGAACAATCCGGCTAAGTTTAAAAAATACGGATCCAGCGCAGATTGTAAAAAACTGATGCGACAGATCAGGTTTTTAGATGGCTCTATCTTGAACTTTTGAACCCGAGAAATGCAGTCTGAGCATGCCTGGAACGGAGGAGAGAGAGAGAGCGAGAGAGAGAGCGAGAGAGAGAGGCTGAACTGTCTATCACAATAGGGACAGCTCTGCACGCCCATTCCCCAGATTGAATGGCTGAGCTGCCACTCTGAGTGGACAAATTGTGACAGAAAGCATGGCGTACATGCTAAAAATGACTCAGCAGACGCTAAAGAGAAAAGGAAGGCTTGGATGAATGATAATTAGAATACAGTATGTGGAAGAAATTATAACCAGCAGTTCACATAGTTGACCTGGAACAGTCATCACTTTATGCACCTGTTGATAATGATAAATTCCGTATGACCATAGAAAGCTGCTACTGACACAGCCTGTAAAATTCTTCCAAAGATTTGTCTCTAATACAGTTGTGGAACCTTCTGGCCCATACACTCCTAATCCATATACATTATTGTGAGACTCATTGATCAACCATTTCCAGCACTTTCCATTTCATCTGTCTAAGCAGATGCTAGAGGCTCTAGAAGTTATATGAATAGGAGAGACTGGTATCCAGATGTCATTACAAACACATAAATGTCTAATATGAGACAGAAAAATATTTAGAGTTGAGAGTCCTCAGTGGTTGATACCTTTTAATGGCTAACTGAAAAGATGGTAACAAATTGCAAGCTTTTGTTACCATCTTTTCAGTTAGCCATTAAAAGGTATCAACCACTGAGACTCTCAACTCTAAATATTTTTCTATCTACTGGCTAACACGGTACGAAGATACACAATTTCCTATAATATGAGACATGCTCTTCCCCTCTATTCACACAAAATGCAGTATGTATATTTTTCTTTTATCTAACCCATGTAGTACCTCATGAAGTTATGGACTTCATTTTCCCCATAGACTTGAATGACACGAGGAAAGTCCCTGAGTGACATTGACAACAGTGAAGGAAGCACAGAAGACTTCTTGTTCCCATGATGATTGTTTGCTGCTTATTTCCACTGTGCAAAAAATGCAGTGTTAGGGCTCATACCCATTTGCGAGAAAAAAAACGGTCCGTTTTCTGAAAGGAAAAAACGGACCGAAGCTATGGATTGTCATGCGATTGTCATGCAATTTGTATGCAATTTTTAATCGCACCATCCGTTTTACATCCGTTTTACATCCGTTTGTCATCCGTTTTCATCCGTATGCAATGCGTTTTAAACGGAGAAAGAAGCCCCAATAAATTAGAAAGCATTTGTGATAGCCCTATATAAAGGCATTTAGCTACATATGTGATTGCTTGATGTGATTTTTGGCGTCTGTCTTTTTGGATTCCAAGTAAAAATGGCAGCTACTAATCTAAGTTTTGATCCTACTGAGGAGCTCCTCTTCAACTGGGTGTTATCCCGGGAGTATGGTGTGGGATATTCCCCTGTTGTTGCTCTGAGGAGGCGGCGTCGATTTTGGGTGCATCTGCTCCTCACCCAGTGTCCGATAAAAGGGCATTTTGCGCGGATGTATGGAGATCTACGGAAGCATCATGACATTTATTATGCGGGACATGGCGAGATTAGCTGATAAATTAAATACATGGAGGTGAGTCTCATGCAAGGCGTTTTCAACCATCCCTCTCAACACTTCCCTGTTTGTCACTTCCTGTCATGGGATCTTTTTTTATTATTATTACAACTTATAGGTCTTGTTTTCAGTAAAAAATGGACAGAAAACGGATTGTCCGTTTTTTGTCCTTTTTTTAATCACATTCATTGACTTGCATTGGCGATTCTCATCCAAAAATCGCAGCATATTGTGATTTTTTTTCTCAGTCCGATTTCAGCTGAGAAAAAAAAATCGCAAATGAGATGTCACCTATTGAATAACATTGGTCCGAGTGCAATCCAATTTTTATCTTATCGCATTTTTCTCTGCAGTGAGTATGAACCCT
Organism: Oophaga sylvatica; assembly: GCA_033576555.1. Lineage (NCBI taxonomy): Eukaryota > Metazoa > Chordata > Amphibia > Anura > Dendrobatidae > Oophaga > Oophaga sylvatica. Next base: position 5,582 of record JARQOD010003935.1, on the reverse strand, counting down.
TAAGCTGAGGTCCCACAATGAGTATTCGTTGTATTTTTTGATGTTGTTGATAACCTATTAGGTAAATTAGATTACTGGTGTTAATTTTTATTGTGTTCTTTAGTGCGTCTTTTTTTCATTGCATTTTGCTGCAGTTTCAATGCATCGCTATTTGTCACTTTGGTATGTTATGCTTTAAAAAAAGCTGCTTTGTTTTTGATACTTCCTGGTATTTAACTTTGACAAAACTTTATTGATGCAGTCAAGTGTGGATGAAATACTTTTGAATAAGTGTTTTTTACTTATGGATTCTCCACATCTAATGCAGTTCTATGGTAAAATCTACACATAAAACATGCATCGCAGGTCAGTTTATGATGGATAAATATAAAGTACAGTGGGCTTGTGATTTGTATAAATTCCATATACTTTGCTACAATTGCAAGAAGCTGTGTTTGTCATTTTTTCATGCAGTGTTATAAAATCACTAAAAACTCATCGTCGGAACTTCACCCTTCACCTTACAGTTCCAGCAAAGTGGAAGGGACTTATAATAATAATTAATAATAATACTAATAATTTTATTTCAATAGTGCCAACATATTCCACAGGACTTTACATTTTAGAGGGGACTTGACAATAAAAGACATTACAGAATAACAATAATACATAAATCAACAGCTATCAAGAGGAATGAGGGCCCTGCTCGTAAGCTTACAATCTATGAGGAAACAGAGGAGACACGGAAGGTGAATGTCATGCTCACTGTGTTTCTTTATTTACGCAATGTGTACAGTTTTTGAAGTGCGCAGTGTATCAATTTCTCTAACCGTCAATGTCCTTTTTATTTGCAGATTTTCCCCATAGACTTGAATGACAAGAAGAAAAAACATATAAAAAACGCATACACTTTTTTGTTTTTTTTTCCACAGCGGAAACACAATAAAAATGCGTGTACTCCACACCTAACTGTATCAATAATGTTTTATTAGTGCTAAGTAACCGGAAGTTTTGAAAACAAAGCAGTTTTAATTAAAACATGACGTATTAAAAAGAAACAAAAAACGCAGCTAAAAAATTGTGATTAAAATGCATGCAAAAAACACACTAAGAACTTAATGAAAGACGCAAATAGCCTAATTTAGAAATGCTGCAGAAAATCTGCAAAATCGAAAACTCATCAAATACTTGAATGAGAAGAAAGGAAGGGAACAGTTGTTCAATAATTTAACAAATCAAAGTTGTATGATATGAGACTTTTTAAATCATGAAACAGAGCGACAAATGCAAATATAGGCGCCAATCTTTCATGTAAAAATATTTTTCTAAAAATTAAAGTATACAACAGATGTGAAATTTCACCATTGAATCTATGGCATTTCCACCACATCCACAATGTCCTTATTCGTCAGAATCCATATGATTCTTATAATCACGATGATCAAGTTGACGCTTTCTCGACCTCTATATATCACAGAGAAAATAGACATATCACGTTAATTTAGCCACATTTTCAGAGAATACCCTCTTTTTCAAGCATGTTTGATGTGCAACAGCAGAAGCCTAAATTATTTTTGTTCCATTAATACAGAATGTGCTTTTATAATGATTATTATAACATTACCCCACATGTGAATGTATTACATACTTAATCCTGCAGTCATCTACTTAAAAAAAAAACAATTTAAATCTAAACAACCTGCAATTTATTGAAGAAAACTCCAAAGTATCTATTCAATAAGCTCTTTAGGCATGAGAGAATCTACAGTATAAATCCAATACGCCTCTCTTTGAAGCTGGTACTGACTGGGACTGGAATTCAGCCCTGGCATTTGAAATCACACAGGCCCCTGCTGTGGCCCCATCAGATGGAATATATTACTAATATTACCCTGGATGGAGGAAAGCAAGATTTACTGCAAGACCTATATTTCTATGATTCCTGTGGCCTGCTGGGGTAAGTAACGGAGCCATCGACTTTGTGCTTCATCACAACTCTTAACAGTATGAGTGACTTGAGAACACTGATTCTGTTAACAACGTAGCAGACAAGAAGGTCCACAAACAGACAGGCCCTTGTGGCATTTGCCAGAATTGCCAGATGGCCAGTCCAGACCTGCTTTGAAGTAGCCATATTTTAGTCTCTTCTTTATTATGTCCTTCAAGTTCCTCTAGCACCAACCATCTGAGGTCAGATACTGCATGTCTCTGTTCGAAAAAATGTTTTAGCCACCCCACTTTAACTCACTTTCCTCATTTGGTTATACAATTTTCTCATCTTTTCTTCAAATTTAAGTATAGTTGAAGAATGTTTGTTGAGTCTCACCTAAATCTTCATTCTAGTCTGTCCAATATACACCATGCAACAAGGTATTCAACCACAATGGAAAAAGGAAAAGATGCCAACACACGGAATAAAACTAAAGTCAAAATGAAGTAAAATTGTATTCAAAGTGCCGACAATATGGACAAGCAATCTAATTGGACAGTCGCATATTCAATAGAAACAAAACCAAGAGACCACACACAACGACCATATGTCCAATATATAATGGTATATTTTATTATAATATTATAAATATAAACAAAGGAATTGGAGTTAAACAATGCAAAAATGGTTGGGCGTTTATCTGGGTGACCAGGAGCAGTACTAATTGTAAGTTATTGTGAGCACTGGGCAGCTATAATTCCTTATTAAGTTTGTTACTGTGCATTTCCTAGTCCCCGAACGAAAGAGTCTCAGTGGGCCTCTTTAACACATACCACAATTCATGATGCACAGATGCGGCAGAGAAATATAGGTATAGTACAATGCCAAAGATTTCGCTTACTTCTTACATTACATGAATGATATCTATAGCTCCAAAACCAGACAGTATAGTCCTCCATACAGTATTATGGGCACCACATAGTGCTCCATACAGAATAATGAGTGCCATATATTGCTTCATACAGAATATTGAGCCCATATATTGCCCCATAAAGAATGAGCCCCATATATTGCTCCATACACACTGGGTCCCATACAATGTTCCATACAGTATATGATGGGTTCCATATATTGCTCCATATATAATGGACCCCATATAATTCTCCATACAGTATAGGATCGGTCCCATATATTGCTCCATACAGAATGACCCTATATAATGCTTCATACAGAATAGGCCCCATATAATGCTCCATATACAGTACAGACCAAAAGTTTGGACACACCTTCTCATTTAAAGATTTTTCTGTATTTTCATGACTATGAAAATTGTCAAAACTATGAATTAACACATGTGGAATTATAGACTTAACAAAAAAGTGTGAAACAACTGAAAATATCTCATATTCTAGGTTCTTCAAAGTAGCCACCTTTTGCTTTGATGAATGCTTTGCACACTCTTGGCATTCTCTTGATGAGCTTCAAGAGGTAGGCACCGGAAATGGTCTTCCAACAATCTTGAAGGAGTTCCCAAAGATGCTTAGCACTTGTTGGCCCTTTTGCCTTCACTCTGCAGCCAGCTCACCCCAAACCATCTCGATTGGATTTAGGTCTGGTGACTGTGGGGGCCAGGTCATCTGGCGTAGCACCCCATCACTCTCCTGCTTGGTCAAATAGCCCTTACACAGCCTGGAGGTGTGTTTGGGGTCATTGTCCTTGAAAAATAAATGATGGTCCAACAAAACGCAAACCGGATGGAATAGCATGCCGCTGCAAGATGCTGTGGTAGTCATGCTGGTTCACTATGCCTTCAATTTTGAATAAATCCCCAACAGTGTCACCAACAAGGCACCTCCACACCATCACACCTCCTCCTCCATGCTTCACGGTGGGAACCAAGCATGTCTGCTGAGTGGGTATGTCTGCTGAGTAAGCACTTCTAATTACTTGTACCTGGCTTTTCTAATTACCCATCTTACTCTTTCACCATGTTTACATATGCCTTCACAGTGTTTGCTCCTTTAATCCTCTCTCTCCTTCGCTATCCCCAAACCCCAGCACCCTCTAATCAAATAATCATCTCCCCTTACCTCCTTCCTCCCCACCTATCCTCCTCTGCTGACCTGCTCCTCAACCTCAAATCTGTCCTAATAAAACACAAAACAAGCTTCCCTCTCTCCTTCTCCACCTGCTCTCCCTTTCTCTGCTCCTCCTCACTGCTGGTGACATATCTCCCAATCCTGGACCTCCACAGTTCATACCCACCATTAGTACTCCTTCCTACCGCTCCCTATCTAATAGGAACTACCGCAATCTTTCCAACGTAAAACCTGTGCCATTGACACCCACCCCCTGCTCCCTCTCTCTGGAGCACTCTGGAATGCCCGCTCCATCTGCAATAAGCTTCATGTGATTCATGACCTCTTTCTCTCTCGCAATCTTGCTTTCCTCGCCCTCACAGAAACATGGCTGACACCCTCTGACATGCCTCCCCTGCTGCGCTGTGTTACGGTGGCCTCCAATTCACCCACACTCCTCGCCCTGGAAACAGACATGGTGGAGGAGTGGGTGTTCTCCTTTCCTCTAACTGCAACTTTAACACAATCCCACCTCTTCCCTCCCTAATCCTCCCTTCCTTTGAAGTCCACTCTGTCCGCATCTACTCTCCCTCCAACCTCCAAGTGGCCGTCATATACCGACCTCCAGGCCCGACCACTGTCTTCATCGACCAATTCACTACCTGGCTTCTTCACTTTCTCTCCACTGACATCCCCACCATCATCATGGGTGACTTCAACATCCCCACTGATACCCTTCAGTCAGCAGCCTCCAAACTTCTGTCCCTTACTTCATCCTTTGGACTTACTCAGTGGTCCTCCTCAGCCACCCACACGGATGGTCATACATTAGACTTGGTCTTCACCCGCCTCTGCTCTCTATCTAACTTCACCACCTCCCCTCTCCCTCTATCCGACCACCATCTACTCACTTTCTCATCCCTGTCCTCCTCTCCTGTCTCCCATGTCCAGCAACACGTGCACCCCCGCAGACACCTTGCACACCTAGACATCCACACACTCTCTGACTCTATTCTTTCACTGGCATCAATATCCTCACTCCACGATACAGACAGTGCCACTGCTTTCTACAATGCCACTCTCACATTGGCTATTGACACGGTCGCCCCTCTCGTTCATGGCAGAATGCGACGTACCAACAGACAACCCTGGCACAATAACACCACTAAAAAGCTCCGGCAAGTGTCCAGGATTACGAGCGGCGCTGGAAAAAAAACAAATTCGCAAGACGACTTCACTGCATTCAAACAAGCAACACTCTCTTTCAAATCTGCCCTCACCTCTGCTAAACAGGCCTACTTCACAACCCTCGTATCTTCCCTATCCTACAACCCCAAACAGTTATTCAAAACTTTTAACTCCCTCCTCCGCTCACCACTGCCCCCTCCTACCTCCCTCATCTCTGCTGAGGACTTTGCCACACACTTCAAAAATAAGATCGACCAAACAAGGCAAGTCTTCATTGTTCAACCACCTCAACCACTTTGTATACCAGACCAATGCCTAACCCCATAACCTCCCTCTCCAATATAACTGAAGGGGAGCTTAATTGTCTTCTCTCCAAATCGCACCTCACAACCTGTGCACTTGCCCCA
>JARQOD010003934.1:0-59703 GCA_033576555.1 Oophaga sylvatica | reverse complement strand
TTGCTTTGATTTGCACAACAATTAATCGTCTAGTGTGCAAAATGTCAACCTGTGGGGTTTAAAATTAAAAGGTGTAATTTTTGCAAAAAGCCCGGTTTTTTTTACAAAAAATTTTACACCTTTTAATTTAACCCCTTTTCGGTGAAAAATTTTTGCAACATAGATGATGTAATTGTTTATGCAAATAGATTGCAAACGACATGAAAAACTGGTTAACCCATTACACCAAGTGTATTTAGTGGGTGTTCTGTCTTTTCAAAAAGCCGGCTTTCCCCGGCAATTAAATAAAGGGGATATTTTACTAGTAGAAGGTTTTAATTTAAAATATTGTTATTACATGTCAAAATGACATATATTTTTGATTTTGTGGTTATTTGTGTTTAAAGAAATAAAGGTGAAAGGGTTTCTGTGTAATGTTCCTAAAACTCAGTTTTTCCGTCAGCCATTTTACTTTCTGTTTGGGGCTCGCTATCTTTCCCTCATCATAGGGGTTTTTTTTCCGTTGCATGTTCCCGCCCTTTTTTCCCCCCCTCTTGCTTATAAGCAGCACAGCTGAGAAATCAGTGTTTCAGAATCAAGCCTGCGGGAAACCTGTGACCTGACTCCTGTAAACCTTGGCCTTTACTCCATTATTTCCCATTTTGGAACTTTGGAACACCGTGGACTTTGGAACCTTGCTATTTTATAAATCCACGTTTGCATGGACTATGGTAACAGGAAGGATCCTGAACCTGTCTTGGAGAGTGATTGCTGAGCTTAAGTTACTCTGGCTTGCTGTGTCTCCTGCTTTTGTATCTGAAAAACTGTGTGGACTATTTTTGGGGCCACTTGTTGAAGTAATACAAGACCTTCTATATCAAACCTGTGACTCCTGTGTTTTCATCGCACCCAAGCAAAAGGGCACTATATGAAACTGTACTCCTTTACTTTCAAGATTCGAAGCCAAACGTTAGTGTCTGCTGGGTCTGGAAAGGCTGTGTCTGCTGTAAACTGTGGATATCAGATGTCCGGTTGTACTTTCTGTGATGACAGTGGTTGTGACTTCTCACAACCATTCCAGGTGAGCAATTCCCTTAAGTTTTTTTTCTGCAGTGTTACCACAGGTAAACACTATTGTTTTTTTTTTTTCTTTCCTCTTTTGTGTCTGCTGTAACTGTGGATATCAGATGTCCGGTTGAACTTTCTGTGATGATAGTGGTTGTGACTTCTCACAACCATTCCAGGTGAGCAGTTCCCTTAATTTTTTTTTCTCTCTGCAGTGTTACCACAGGTAAACACTATTGTTTTTTTTTTGTTTTTTTTTTTCTTTTCTCTTCCTCTCCTTCCAGTACTCCTGTCTTAAAAGATCTGGAAAATGGAGGCCCGCATAAAGGAACTTTGCGGAGTGACTGATAATATCCTTGCAGATTTGCAGACTATAAAAACCCGTTTTACAAACCTACAGGACCTCACTAATCACAATTTGCAAGTGTTTGGACAGACTGCCCAGGATTTGCGAGCCAGGATTGAGGTTCTAGAGGAGCGAGTCCAGGCTCCTGCCGTAGCCCCGAGTTCTGGGATTCCCAAGTTGCCCCCTTTTCGTTTTGGCGGTGAACGTGAGAAATTCAGGGGATTTATTAATCAACGCAATCTTTTTTTTTCTGCACATGCTTCACAATTTCCCACTGAACGATCTAAAGTGCTTACTATAATTATGTTGCTTACCAACAAGGCTTTGATGTGGGCAAACCCTCTGATTGAGACTGAGGATGAATGTTTGGATCATCTTGATGCTTTCATTTCAGTCATGGGGCAGGTGTTTGATGACCCCAATCGAGGTGCAACAGCTGAAGCAGCCATGTTAGCTTTGCACCAAGGTAAGCACTCGGTAGCTGAATATGCCTTGGATTTCAGGAGATGGGCCCTTGATACCACCTGGGACAGTTCCGCCAAAAAATCTATTTTTCGAAAAGGGTTATCTCCACTGATTAAGGATGAACTTGCTCGTGCCGACCCTCCCACTGCGTTAGGTGACTTTATTAACTACTGCATCCGTATTGATACTCGTCTGACTGAACGCAGGCAAGAGAGATGGTTCGAAAGCAATCGCACTAACCTTTTCCTACCTTCCTCTCCAGCTAAGGAACCTTTGAGTAGGATCACACGGGAACCTGAACCCATGCAGGTAGACTCTTTACAACGACGGGTTAGTGATGCACGCAAGGAACATCGTTTTAAGGAGAATCTATGTTTCTATTGTGGTAAGTCAGGGCACTTCATTATAAACTGCCCCAGCCGTTCTCGTAAGACTACTGCAGCACTCATTCACTGTGAGTGTTGCGAGAGGGGATCTGTCAGGTCCGAGCCTCAGGCTCCAGAGAGATCTGCAGCAACAGATCTTGATTTCTCGGACTTAAACTCCGTTACTTCTGAGGACGTTGACTGTGTAAACGCTGCAATTTTTCAAGTTTCCTCAGCGGTGTCCCAGCTGAGTTGTAAGAAAAACAATTCTCATTGCTTTCTTTCCATCAAACTCTGGGTTGACTCAGCTTGGGTGTCTAGCTCTGCTATGATCGACTCAGGGGCAAGTGAAAATTTTATGGATGTCTCCTTTGCTCTGAAACAGGGAATACGTTCAGTGAAGAAGGCTACTCCAGTACAGATGGAAACTGTGGATGGCTCCCTGCTGACCTCTGGACCAGTGGATCAGGAAAACAGAGCCTTTGAGGGTTCTTATGGGTAAAGATCATCAAGAGAAAACTGTCCTTTATGCTTATCTCTTCTCCCCACTTTCCCATTATTCTAGGGCTACCATGGCTGCAGGCTCAGAATCCTACCATTAACTGGGAGACCAAGGAATTACACTTTCCAGAGAAACAGATGAGTCCAAAAGTTTCAGCTTGCTCTGTTCCTAAAGGAACCATGTCAGTCCCTGAACTACCAGCTGTATACCAGGACTATGTGGATTTATGTGACAAGAAGAACGCTGACCAGCTTCCCCCTCACCGTCCATATGATTGTCCAATTGAATTATTGCCTGGAGCAGAGATACCTTTTGGTAAGATCTACCCCCTGGCGGGGCCCGAGCTAAAGGCTTTAAAGGATTACATAGACGAAAATCTAGCCAAGGGCTTCATACGCCCCTCTTCATCTCCTGCAGGTGCACCCATCTTCTTTGTAAAGAAGAAAGATGGATCTCTGAGACCCTGCGTAGACTATAGGGAACTCAATAAGGTTACTATTAGAAACCGTTATCCATTGCCTTTAATCCCTGAGTTATTGGAGAGAGTGCGACATGCCAAAATTTTCTCTAAACTAGATCTCCGTGGGGCCTATAACTTAGTCCGTATTAGACCTGGGGATGAATGGAAGACTGCATTCAGGTCACGCTATGGACACTTTGAATATCTAGTTATGCCTTTTGGTCTGAGTACCGCCCCAGCCACTTTCCAACACTTGGTGAATGACATCTTCAGGGATCTCCTAGATACATTCGTGGTGATTTATTTGGATGATATTCTAATTTTTTCTAACTCCACAGAGGAACATCATGGACATGTGAGAATGGTCTTGGAACGTCTAAGACAAAATCATCTTTACATCAAACTTGAAAAGTGTGAATTCCATAGGACCGAAATTCAATTTCTGGGGTATGTACTGTCTACACAAGGAATTAGTATGGATGGAAGCAAGACCCAAGCCATCAAGGATTGGCCAAGTCCTAGAAATGTGAAAGAGGTGCAGCGCTTCATCGGGTTTGCCAACTTCTATAGACGTTTCATTAGGAATTTCTCTGAGGTAGTGTCACCTATCACCCAACTTACCCGGAAAGAGTCTAGGTTCTCCTGGACTCCCCAAGCCCAGGAAGCATTTTCCCGTCTAAAAGATAAATTTACCACTGCACCTATCTTAGTACATCCCAACCCCGAACTTGCCTTCATAATAGAGGTGGATGCTTCAGACTGTGCCGTTGGAGCTATACTCTCTCAGAGAACAGGTGAGAAGAATGTCTTGCATCCCTGTGCCTTCTTTTCCCAGCAGTTGTCTTCGGCTGAGAGGAACTACGATGTGGGCAATAGAGAGTTGTTGGCCATTATTGCCGCCTTCAAAGAATGGAGACACCTTCTTCAGGGAGCTGCACAGCAAATAGTCGTCCTGACAGACCATCGTAACCTTGAATTTATCAGGTCGGCTAAGTGCCTGACTCCTCGCCAGGCTCGCTGGAATCTTTTCTTAAACCAATTTAATTTTATCATTTCTTATAGACCAGGATCGCGCAATGGAAAGGCTGATGCACTCTCTAGGATTTATTCAGCAGAGACACGTCCACTTACTCCTCCTAAGACTATTCTTCCTGACTCTAGATTCCTGGGAGTGATTCATAATCAAGACCTACTTAAGGACATCAAGGAAGCATACCATGCGGATTCCTTTTTGGCACAACCCCAAAGGGACGTAAGTCTTGTTTTTAAGAATGGTGTGTGGATTCAGGGACAACGTCTGTATATTCCTGAAACAGTCAGATTGAGAGTATTGCAACTCATTCACGATTCCAAGATAGCTGGGCATAGAGGAATTCTAAAGACACAGGAATTTCTTTCTCGTTTCTTTTGGTGGCCCACTTGCAGGAAGGATGTTTTAAACTATGTCACTTCATGTGAAGTCTGTGCAAGATGCAAAACACCTCGCTCCTCACCAACTGGTCTGTTGCAACCCCTTCCCACCCCGTCCCGCCCGTGGGGATCCATTTCTATGGACTTCATTGTGGAGTTACCAACCTCTCAAGGGAAGAACACCATTCTAGTGGTGGTTGATCGTTTAACAAAAGCAGCTCATTTTATCCCTTGTGTCGGCTTACCCACTGGCAAGACAGACAATCAGATTTGATGATTAAAAATGTGTTTCACTTACATGGAGTACCAGATGAGGTTATTTCGGATCGAGGGGTGCAATTCACTTCAAGGTTTTGGCAAAATTTCTGTGCAGCATTGGACATTAAAGTAAACCTTTCTTCTGCTTTTCATCCTCAGACTAATGGACAGACGGAACGAACCAATCAGACCTTGGAGCAGTATCTTCGCTGCTTTATCTGCCACCTACAGGATGATTGGGTGGATCTACTTCCACTGGCTGAGTTCTCTTATAACAACTCTCAGAGCTCCTCCACTAAGCAGTCTCCTTTTTACTCCAATTTAGGTTATCATCCTAATATTCTTCCTCGATTTCCCATAGAAACGCCTTTGCCAGCAGTGGCTGAAAGAATCACGTCTTTACAAAGGAATATGGATCTTCTAAAGGGAAATCTGGAATTGGCTCAGGAAAGGTACAAGAAAGCCGCAGATAAATTTCGTAAACCTGCACCAGCTTTCAAGGTAGGAGACCTGGTCTGGCTGTCAACCAGAAATCTTAAGTTAAGAATTCCATCATCTAAGTTGGGACATAAATACATTGAACCCTATAAAACCAGTAAAATTATAAGTGCCGTTGCTTGTCGTCTTCAACTGCCCAGAACTATGAGAATCCACCCTGTCTTTCATGTATCCCTACTAAAGGCTGCGACACCCAATACGTTTCCTGGACGTTCTTCTCCTTGCCCTGACCCAGTGCTAGTCGATGGTCAGGAAGAATTTGTGGTGGAAAGGATTCTAGATTCCAGGTTGTATAGAAATCAGTTACAATATCTGATTAAATGGCAGGGCTACCCAGTGGAGGACAACTCATGGGAACCAGTCAATAACGTTAATGCTCCTCGCTTGCTCCGTCAGTTTCATCAGAGGTACCCACACAAGCCTGGTCTGAGGTCATCCGGAGGTTGTCCCTAAGGGGGGAGTAATGTAAGGTTCTGTGTACATGTTCCTGAAACTCAGTTTTTCCGTCAGCCATTTTACTTTCTGTCTTGCTGCAGCTATCTTGCCCTCAGTCAATATGGAGTTTCCAGCTTGCATGTTCCCGCCCTGATTCTCTCCTCTTGCTTCTTAAGCAGCCACAGCTGAGCAATCAGTGCTTCAGAATCAAGCCTGCAGTGAACCTGTGACCTGACTCCTGGAAGCCTTGGACCTTGTACTCCAGTTATTTCCTATTGTGGAACTTTGGAACACTCGTGGACTTTGGAACCTTGCTATTTGATAAATCCACGTTTGCATGGACTTATGGTAACAGAGAAGAGATCCTGAACCTGTTGTGGAGAGTGATTGCTGAGCTTAAGTTACTCTGGCCTGCTGTGTCTCCTGCTTTTGTATCTGCAAACTGTGTGACTATTATTGCCACTTGTATGAAGTAATACAGGACTTTTCTATATCAAACCTGTGACTCCTGTGTTTGCATTGCACCCAAGCACAAGACACTATATGAACTGTACTCCTTACATTACAAAAGGTTTTTTTTAGTTGCGATATTTTGTTCCCATAGACTTACATGGGACTTCCGGTATCGGAATCGGATATCGACGATATTTAGTGATATCGGCGATACCATTCCGATCCGATATTTTTAGATATCGAGCAGTATCGCTCAACACTACTAACAACTTACTGGACTGGTTTCCCAGCTCAAAGTATGACTGGCGAGTAAAGAATAATTTACGCTTGGACTTGGTATCCATATATTAGTATATAATCTACGGGAGCTTAGCCATTCATTTCTATTCTCATTTGTTGGATTGGCTATATAATTTGCCTCTGAATCACTCAATCGTTTTTCCATTTCCTCATCTTCCCTAGATGTCACCCGCTTAACATAAGAAATTGTGGAAGACAGACATCCCCTTAGATACACAGCAAGTTAATATTTTGGGGTTCCGGATGGGAGGAAATAAAGCAGTCCAGTTGGTCTAAAGTTCTGTCATTGGGGCCGATCAGTTTCACCCAAAATGGGTTCAATTTCCAAAACAAATTACGATTCCTTTGACCAAACCTGAGCATAAGTATTATAGGTCTGTGATCTGAGAAGCCCTTATTCCCGTGTTCCACATCTGCCACCCACATTACCAGATTACTAGATCCAAAGATATAGTCTATACGGGATAGAGTGCGTTTAATGGACGAGTGACATGTATATTCTCTCACGTCAGGATGACGTACTCTCCACAAGTCCAACCAACCACTGCCCTCAATGAGCAGTGATAGCGGCGACGGAGAGCAGGCCGTCCCGAGTACTCCACCATCTTTAGGCTACTTTCACACTTGCGTTTTTTTGCGCTGCGTTTCGAGCGCACATGAAGCGCATTAAAAAACGCATGTAAACGCTGCAATATTTAGTCGCATCAGCATGCGCATTTCGACAAAAAAACGCAGCGTTTGTCTGCGATTTCATGTGTTTTTGCATGCGTTTGCGTTTTTTTTGGCGCATGCGTTTTCTATTTGTCACATTTCATCTCTGCCTCCATCATTTTGGCTCCATCATCTCTGGCTCCATCATCTCTGCCTCCACATCTCTGCCTCCATCATCTCTGGCTCCATCATCTCTGGCTCCATCATCTCTGCTCCATCATCATCTCTGCCTCCATCATCTCTGGCTCCATCATCTCTGCCTCCATCATCTCTGCTCATCTCTCTGCCTATATCCTGCCTCCATCATCTCTGGCTCCATCATCTCTGCCTCCATCATCTCTGCCTCCATCATCTCTGCCTCCATCATCTCTGGCTCCATTATTTACAGAAAAATTGCGTGCGTGCAAAAGCGCTGACGAGCGCAAAGCCATGCGCACGCCATCGCCCCCATAGACTGCAAAGTTATTTTTTGCGCATAGCATGCGCACACGCGTTTTTTTTTAAGCGGTTGGGCGGGAAAAAAAATGCAACATGTAGCGTCTGGCGCGTATGGGCGCACACCGGGAAAATGCGCAGCGCACGACAAACGCACATGAACATGTGCAAGCGCTAGACCCTGCGCCCGCCATGTTAAAGATAGGGGAACATTGCGCATGCGTCCGATAGCGCAAGATGCGCTGCGCAAAAAAACGCAAGTGTGAAAGTAGCCTAAGTTAAAGTCTCCCCTGCATATAACTAGTGCATCTGGATAATTTAAGGCAAAGCTTACCGCCTTTCTGACAATTGATATATGAGCTGGGGGTGGGTTATAAATACACATTATGACGTAATCTTTCAGATATATCAATTCATGCACAAAAACAAAGCGTCCTTCAGGGTCTTTCCAAGCTTCCTTGATCTCCCATCTAGTGCCCTTATGAATTAACAGAGAAACCCCTCTAGAGTAGCTGGTGTGAAACGCATGTATGGACCATTGTACCCATGGTTTCTGCAAGTAACGAGCAGAGTCTCTAGTCAAGTGTGTTTCAACCAGGGCCACAATGTGCGGGCTGTGACGTTTAATCTGGGAAATAACCTTAATTCTTTTTCGGGGAACCCCAAGACCTCTCACATTCCAGGTCATGCATATTAATTCAGACCCAATAGTCCCTTGTGTTGGTATGGTATACAGTGTCACACAAATTAAACTCTACAGGCATCATATTCTGGCAGGAGTACCTACATAAACTTCAATTAACAATAATAATGTAAGAAAAGGCAAGTTAAAATTCAAAAAGGAGCATAGTCCCAAGCTCCTATAAGCCAAAACGAAAAAAAAAGCTCAGAAGTGGAGGAGCAAAGTTTTGCGCTCCTATTGTGAGGTAAACAAAGGGATACCCTCACTGAAAACAGCGTCCGGTATTGTTGTTAAATTTGGACGCTAGTGGAGAGAGCTCCAATTTATAGCTGGTTGGAGATTTTCAAACATCCGCATACAGGTCATGACTCCTTCCCACCAGATCCCAGCTGGGCCTGTAGCCATTCCGATGCCCCAGTCAGATCCGTAAAAAATACAGAACAACCATTGTGGACAATTGGAAGACGAGCCGGGTAAATCATGGAGTATGGAATATTCTTTCCTCGAAGTTGCCTCTTGACCTCCATAAATTGTGCCCTCTGCCTCTGGAGTTACATAGAAAAATCAGAGAATATCGAGATTGTGGTGCTGTTAAATTTGATGGGACTTTTTTGCCATGCCATGCGCAATATAGCATCCCTGTCCTTACAGTCAAGAAGTCTTGCCAGGAAGGGTCTAGGTGGGGCGCCCGGAGGAAGTGATCTTGTAGGGACTCTGTGAGCCCTCTCCACAGAGAATGTAGAGGAGAATTCGTCACCTAAAGTGTCTTTAAGCCAATTCTCAAGGAACTGCTCGGGTTGTTGACCTTCCGATCTCTCCGGTAAACCAATAATACGAATGTTGTTGCGTCGTAGCCTGTTTCAGCTGCAGATGAAGGAAGGGAGACACACTCATTACTAGTGGGTAGGCGGAGCCCCAGATGGTATCAATACCTCAGATTAGAAAGAGTGTTGACCGGCCCCTCCAGCTCGGGCTCCTCCTACTCAGGTCTTCAGTCTAAAATTTGAGGTCTCAGAGGATGGTCGCTGCTGGAAGCAGCTCCTCAGAAGATTTTATTATTTTTTATCGGACAAGAGACTTGGATCACCAGAGTGGTCTAGAGGTCTCAGGGGTCTCAGCGCTGCTGGACCCCAACCTCTCCCTTGGCGGATCTGTAATTACCCTAATGGTGGTCCCTGCAGAACCCTGCCGGCCCGGGGGGATGAGGATGGCTTCCCTGGCCCTGGGGGGAAGCATGGGCACGCGCCAGAAACCCCTGGGGGTCCCTGTGGCGCTCTGCTGGTGAGTACTCCACATTTTTATTAAAGATGTGTGTGAGTGATTTAACGGCTGCTGCGGCAGCCGCTGTACATTTTACATGCCGGTGACTCTGAGGAGAAGGGAGAGAGGAGTGCGCACTTTTTTATTTTTGAATTTCCCGCCGCTGAGCGCGCGCTTCATGGCAGTCTCCTTTTCTGGCTCCTGTACATGGAGCACATCGGAGACAGAGCGCGGCGGCCATTGCTGACAGGAACGCTGACAGGAAAAGCTCTCCGGACATCGCTCCCCTCCCGGCAAGAACCGTTACCAGCTGGGTGAGTCGCTTCTAGCCCGCGGGCAGAAGCTTAACCCCTTCACCCCCACAGCGCGGGCGCCGTCTGGGGCACTAATGAGTGGCAGATAGCACGGTCCTGCGGCTGTTATCGCATATGGGGCTCACACACTCTTTTCAATATTAATAAAGAGGTTGTGTGGAGCCTGCGATATTAATATTATTATTAAAATTATTATTATTGCCACTATACGTTTCCACTAACGATCCTGATAACGACGCATACTGATGCGATCATTTGTGTGATCTTTTTTAATGTCGCTAGTAGCTGCCAATCTGAGCGATCTCATTAACATCGCATAAGCGGTTAGCGATCATGACTTTGGCGGTCATTGCGTTATACAAAACAGCGCAATTTTTTAGCGATCTTGTGGAACGTTTTTCTGTATAGTGTGGCATAGCTGTCCTGCAGCTGCTGCCTTATAAGAGCACTTGGGCTCGCACACCCTTTTCATTATCAAGGTTGTGGGGAGTCTGCTACTTTAACCCCTTCTTAGGCGGTTAACTCTTGATGGGGACAGCTGGGGTAGCTCTCTCTTTAGGAGCTTTAACCCTTCAGCTTTTGTTTCTTCTTTAAGAAACACACTATTCTAGTTACTGACAGGTTTAACCTGCCGTATACTGTGCAAGGGCAGTCCATCTCCCAGACCCGCTACAGGATCAGTCTCGCACACGCAGACCTCGATTCATGCGCCGCGGTTGGAGGTTCCAGTGACAAAATGGAGGTCCTCACTAGTTTCTATTGATGGCCTGTCTGACCTTCTAGGTTATTGGGTGTCAGCTAGATCCTCTCAAGGAAGCGACACAAATCGGTGCCTTCCTTCTCGCATAGCGAAGATGTCCGATTCGGACAAGGAGGATCGGCAGGGACACTCTGCCTCTCTCATGGGCCGTACTAATGGAGACCATGAGGGCGTTACAGTTACCGGAGGAGGTAACTAGACGTCCTGGTAAGTCGGCCCGGATGTTTCAGGAGTCGCATGGGTCGCGACGGCTTTACAAACTGTATCCATTTTCTACGGAGTTGTTTGTTATTTGGACCCCTTCTCCTGAAGTGAATGTCCCTTTATCCCAGCTTAGCAAATCTTCCTGGTAAAGGGAAGGCGAGTCTGCAGGACACGCTGGACAGAAAAACGGAGATGGCAACAATATCCATCTGCGAGGCCGTGGATCATAGATTCGGTATTAAGGATCTAGGTGTACTTCTTAAGTTCCCCTGAGCCGGTTGGACCGTCTAAGGACGGCGTGGCAAGATGGATTCCCTCTATCGAGGTAGATGGGCTTTTCAAGTTGAAGGATAATGCGTCACTGCTATCCAGGGCGCAATCCTCGGCAGTCACAGTCAGAAGAGCACTGTGACTTGGACGGTGGAACGCGGTTTTCCAAGCAGGGTTTGCTATCTTTAGCTTACAAAGTGGTCAGCTATTTGAATCTGACCTCACGGAGCTGATTGCCAAGGCAAAGGCAAAAGAAACAGCTTTACCGCAGCGCAGAGCTGTGACTTCTGCATCTGGCAGGACTAGTGCCGATAGTTGTCGGCGGTCCTTCGGTTCAAGGGATGATCCGGCCAACCCTCTGGGGGTTTGGGTCGTCTCTCTCTTTTTTTTTTTTTAAAAAAAAAAAAGGGAATTCTCAGAAATTCCGCATACCCTGGAAACAGAACTTCTGTTAAGACAGAAGCTGGCAAAAAATCCGCTAAGGCGGACTGACATCTGAATCTCACTCGAGCGCTCGAGTGGGGGGTCGTTTACTCCAATTCAAACCAACTTGGGTTTCCCGTGTGTCGGACGCCTGGGTGACACAGGTTGTGTTGGCAGGCTACTTCATAGAGTTTTCTTCTCGACCCCCGGACAGTTTTTTGCCAATCTCGCATTCCGTCAGAGCCGAACTATTTGCCACTCTACTGCGAGAGGTCGATTCCCTTCTGCAGAAGGGTGTGGTGATACCGGTTCCACAGAGGACCGGGGAAGAGGATTTTTTATTCAACCTCTTTGTAGTCCCCAAAAAGGAGGACAAATTTCACCCTATCCTGGAAAGATTGAATCGGCTTGTCCACACCCGAAAATTCCGCATGGAGTCGCTTCGCTCCGTTATGGCAGGGGACTTACGGCCCTGTCGCAGAACGACTTTTTGGTCAATCGACATTCGCGACGCTTATTTGCATGTTCCCGTCGGAAGAGCTCACCAGCGCTTCCTTCGTTTTTGCCATAGGTCAACCACTACCAGGTTGTGGCTCGGCCATTCGGCTTGGCCTTAACGCCCAGAATTTTTACAACGATTCTGGCGCCTAAATCTCATGGCAATTCTTCAAAGACGGGGACTTACGATTCTTCCCTACCTGGACGACCTTTCGATTGTGGCGTCCTCAAAGGAGGAGGCAGTGACGGCTCGCAATCTATCCCTTCAGCTCCTGGAGGATTTCGGGTGACTGGTCAATTGGGGGAAGTCGTCTCTGGAACCGTCGCAGTCAATCCTGTTTTTGGGGATGCATTTCGACACGGTACGGGCGGTGGTGTCCCTACCTCCAGACAAGCAGGCATGTCTTCTCCGACATGTACAGATTATGAAGTCTGCGACAGCAATGTCCCTTTGGAAGGTATGCGCCTTCTGGGTTTGATGGTGGCGTCCATGGAGGCACTTCCGTTTGCCCAGTTTCATTCCAAAGGCTCATTCTGAGTCTTTGGGATCGATCGCAAGCTTCTCTGTATTGCAGCGTCATCATCTCTCACAGAGTGCGAGAATCCCTAGGATGGTGGTTACGTCCAGGAGCGTTATCCCTGGGGAAATCTTTCCTCCCTCTGAGGTGGTCGGTCATAACCACAGATGCCAGCCTGACGGGCTGGGGGGGGGTGCCTGGAACGATCTTTTGGATCCAGGGAGTATGGTCATCGGGAGAGTTTGTTCTACCGATCAACATCCTGGAATTGAGGGCAATTTTCCTTTGCCTCCAACACTGGACGGTCCCTTTAAGCGGTCTACCAGTCCGAGTGCAGACAGACAACGCGACGGCGATTGCGTATATCAACCACCAAGGCGGGACAAGAAGCTCCAGGCTCATGATGGAGGTGTCTTCGATCCTGCTATGGGCCGAGACCAAGATTCCAGACATCTCTGCGATTCACTTTCCAGGAGTCCAGAATACCACAGCGGACTTCCTCAGTCGCGAGAAGATGGATCCTGGAGAATGGAGTTTTCATCCGAAAATTTTTGCACTACTGTGTTCCCGTTGGGGAACTCCCCAAGTGGATTTGATGGCATCAAGGTTCAATGCCAAACTACCGACCTTCATGTCCAGGTACAAGGACCCGAAGGCTGTGGCGGTGGTTGTTCTGGTGGCTCCGTGGGACCATTTCGAGCTAGTCTATGTGTTTCCGCCAATATCTTTACTTCCTCTGGTGCTGCGTCGGATCAGACTGGAGAGAATTCTGGCTATGTTGATAGCCCCGGATTGGCCAAGGAGGACGTGGTTCGCGACACTGGTGTCGCTTTTGGCGGCACCGCCATTCCCACTTTCCTCCCCGGCCGGACCTGTTAACCAGGTGTCACGCTGTATAGCAGATATATATATGTGATGTCAGTAATCTATATCAAAAGGGCAACATACTATATAACATGCGCATAGATATATGATAACATAGATTTACCTGACAGAATGTCCAGTGGGTCAAAACGGAATCCGTTATACGCTGTCTCCGGCTAGAGGGTGACCGGGGTCTAAGCTGACCCTAAACTGGGGTCCTAACTAATCCCTCAACCTGGAGGTACTGTTAAAGGTACAGAGGTCCAGGCCACCAGCGTAAACCCTGTCTCCTATCAATCCCTGCCAACTGTATTCTAGTCCTAAGAAGGACCCTGAATACCACCAAAGGGAATGAACAGGTAACGGTTAATGAACAGAAAGACATACAAGAAAGACAAGAAATAAAGTAAGTAAAGTCTTACATACAACACTCACACACAGTAGGAACACCTAAGGTCTCAGAGATAAACTATAAGCTACAAGAGTAAAAACAACTAAGGAGCTCTTAGCTTAAGTATTCTCAGAACCACTTCAGTCTGCTAGACTACATGAATGCTTTCACCGGCATCTAACCAGCAGACTGGCAGCTATATAAAAGGAAGCTAATTAGAACATAATCAAAAGCAGCCGGGCGAGGCTGGACCTAGTCTTAGCAAAGAGCTAGGTAAAATTAACTCTCTCATTACCAAACACAAAGAAACAGCAGCTCAGCTGTGAGAAGTCAGAATGTGCAATCGCGACAATCTTCGTGGCGATGCACCCATGACAGTACCCCCCCTTCTACGAGGGGCCTCCGGACCCTCAGGGCCAGGTCTGTCTGGGTAAGTCGTGTGGAAGGTCCGAACCAATCGATCTGCGTTAATCTCAGACGCAGAGACCCACGTCCTCTCCTCAGGACCATATCCCTTCCAATGAACCAAATACTGAAGGGACTGGCGATTCAGACGTGAGTCAATGATCTTCAACACTTGAAATTCTAAGTTACCATTGACCACCACTGGAGGAGGAGGTAGAAGTGACGGTATAACTGGCGCCACGTACCTCTTAAGCAACGATTTGTGGAATACATTATGGATTTTAAACGTAGGAGGGAGGTCCAGACGAAATGCCACAGGATTAATTATAGAACTGATCCTGTATGGACCGATGAACCTGGGACCCAGTTTCCAGGAGGGAACTTTGCGTTTTATATTCTTGGTAGACAACCACACCAGATCGTTCACACCTAGGTCCGGACCAGACACTCTCCTCCTATCAGACCTCCGCTTGAAACAGTTCCCCATAGCACTCAGACCATTCAGCACTCCTCTCCAAACTGAAGCAAGTGACGACGAGAATCGTTCCTCCTCAGGAACCCCAGATGGACGGGTATATGGGGTCTTAGAGCGAGCACAAACTCCACAGGACGCGACAAAATTATTACCTCTTTATTTAAGTTAGGCCACCAAAACCGGCGAGAAAGGAGATCCACAGTTGCTTTACTCCCTGGATGTCCTGCTAAAGCAGAACTATGATGTGCCTCGATAACTTTTTGTCTTAACTGATTAGGAACAAACAGTTTCCCTGGAGGTCCTACAGGGGCGTCCCCCTGAGCCTCCAACACCTCCTCCTCAAGCTCAGAGCACACAGCCGACACCACCACTCCTTCCTGAAGGATAGGAACCGGGTCATCCGTCTTTCCGGCCCCTGGGAAACTACGAGATAAGGCATCAGGAAGCAATTTTATTGAACAGTCATACGTGCGATGAGGAGGTAACTTTTGACACCCCTCCTCTGAGAACATCTCCCCAAAGTCCTCCAGAAAAGGAGGCAAAGTCCTAGGCACGACCGCACCGATGACCGTGTTCATGCAGTTATTCTTGCAAAATTCACCCCACTGGCTTATCTTTCTGGATTGCCAATCAATCACTGTGTTATGTTTAGCCAACCAGGGAAGTCCCAACACAATAGGAGTAGGAAGACCCTCCAACACATAACAAGACAACTGTTCTTTATGTATTGCCCCTACTCGAAGGTCTATGTTATGAACAGCTTGTACAAAGCTACCTTGACCGAGAGGTCTGGCGTCAATAGAAAGTATAGGGATCGGTTTGGCCAATACACTCAGTTGCATACCTTGCACCTGGGCAAACCGAGCGTCCACCATATTAGCCCCAGACCCACTATCAAGAAGAACAGAAATCCTCTCAACTCTCGCACCAACCACCACCTCTGCAGGCACAAGAAATTGAGACGGACCTGGGGACGAAATACCTACTCCCAGGTTGTCGTCCACCACACAACCTGGGATTAACAGTTTTTCGGTGACTTTTTTGCTCAATGAGGCACGGGAGGGACACCCCCCAACAAAATGTCCCTCTCTCCCGCAGAAGAAACACCTTCTTGTCTTGCGGCGCACCGCCGATTCCCTCCTACAAAATGATGTCCCACCCAACTGCATAGGTTCCTCAGAACAGACCAGGGGAACCTCCATATAAGGGACTTTAGTAGTGGGTGGAGTAATAACAGGGGGCGGAGTTACCTCGCACCTCCCCCGAAGCCGTCTATCAATACGAATAGCAAGGGCCATAGCAGCCTCCAGTGACGGAGGAGAATCATACTGAGCCAAAACATCTTTTAATTTGTCAGATAACCCTTGACAAAACTGGCTCCTAAGAGCTGGGTCATTCCACTGAGTATCTGTGGCCCATCTACGGAACTCAGAAGAAAATTCCTCCGCCGGACGATCTCCCTGCTGTATCCTACGTAACTTCGTTTCAGCAAGGGAGACCCGATCCGGGTCATCATACACCAGCCCCAGGGCAGCAAAAAATCGATCTACTGACTGGAGGGCCGGGGAGCCCGGAGGAAGAGAGAACGCCCAGGATTGAGGGTCCCCTTGTAAGAGCGAGATGACAATTCCCACCCTCTGCTCCTCACTCCCCGATGACCGAGGCCGTAGCCGAAAGTACAATTTACATGCCTCCCGGAAGGTAAAAAATTTGTCCCGCCCACCAGTGAACCTCTCCGGGAGAGCAACCTTAGGTTCAGATCTGGTTTGCTCCAGGGGATACAAAACCTTGGACTTAATGTCCGTAAACTCCATGGACAATTTCTGCAACTGCAGGGCAAGCTGGGCTACTGGATCCATGGTAGCTGGGGAGAATCTATAGTATGGCCGGTGAAAATGTCACGCTGTCTAGCAGATGTATAAATATATAATGTCAGTAATCTATCAAGTGGGACAACATTCTATATAACATATAAATAGGTAACATTAACATGTATATATAGCATAGTATTACCTGACATAATATCCTGTGGGTCAATACTGAATCCTTTTCACGCTGTCTCTGGCTAGAGGTGGACCGGGGTCTATGCTGACCCTAAACTGGGGTCCTGACTAGTCCCTCTACCTGGAGGTACTGTTAATGGTACAGAGGTCCAGGCCACCAGCGTAAACCCTGTCTCCTATAACTCCCTGACCACTGTAATCTAGTCCTTAGAAGGACCCTGATTACCACCATAGGGAATGGACAGGTAAAGGTTAACAAACAGTATAGACAAACGAGACAGACAGGGGATAAAGTAAATACTGTCTTGCATACAACATTAAAACACAGAGGGAACACCAAAGGTCTAGGAGATAAACTATAAGCAAGGTGAGGAGAAACAACAAAAGAGCTCTTAGCTTAAGTCTTCTCAGAACCGATCCTATCTGCAGTCTGTATGAATGCTTTCACCGGCATCTAACCAGCAGACTGGCAGCTATATAAAGGAAGCTAATTAGAACATAATCAAAAGCAGCCGGGCGAGGCTGGACCTAGTCTTAGCAAAGAGCTAGGTAAAATTAACTCCCTCATTACCAAACACAAAGAAACAGCAACTCAGCTGCGAGAAGTCAGAATGTGCAATCGCGACAATCTTCGTGGCGATGCACCAATGACACTCAGACGGGGACAAGGAGAGAGCAAATTGTATCAAGTAGTATACATCGAAAAATACATAGAGCTGTTCTCCATGAACCAACAAAAGAGCGGTGGAGGCGGATCAATAATGTTCTCAATCATCTCGCTCCCCATGTGTCGGGTGTGTCGCTGCGAAGATCGTCGCGATTGCACACCCTGACTTCGCACAGCTGAGTTTCTGGTGCTGGGTGTTTTTCGGCACTGAGGGAGTTAATTCTTTCTCTCTCTGTGCTGGACTGACCAGCCTCGCTCAGCTGCAATTAATGTTTTGTTAATTGGTTTCCTTCAAATACCTGCCTGTCTGCTAGGGAAGTGTCGGTGAAAGCATTCATGCAGACCAGCAGAGCGGATCGTATTGAGAAGTCTAAGCTAAGAATACCTGTTGTGGTTTTCTCCTCTCCTCGCTTTATTAGTTATCTCCCTACCCGTTTGTGTTCCCTCTGTATTGGTAGTTTTGTATGCAAGGTGTTCTTTTATTTACCCCTTGTACTGTCTCGTTTGTCTTATACTGTGTGTGAAGGCAGATACCTTCCTTATCCCTGTGGTGGTAATCAGGGTCCTTCTCAGGACTAGATTACAGTGGTTAGGGATTCACAGGAGATAGGGTTACGCTGGCGGCCTGGACCTCTGTACCATCACCAGTACCTCCAGGTAAAGGGATTAGTCAGGACCCCAGCTTAGGGTCAGCATAGACCCCGGTTCTCCTGTATACAGAGACAGCGTGACATTTTCACCGACCATATTTAAGATTCTCCCCAGCCACCATGGATCCAGTAGCCAGTCTAGCTCAGCAGTTGCAGAGTTTGTCCATGGAGCTGAGGGACTTTAAGTCCAAAATTTTGTACCCCCCGGAGCAAGTCAGACCTGAACCTAAAGTAGCTCTCCCGGACAGGTTCACTGGAGGGCGGGACAAGTTTTTTGCTTTCCGGGAGGCATGTAAATTGTACTTTCGGCTGCGACCTCGGTCATCTGGGAGTGAAGATCAAAGGGTGGGAATTGTCATCTCGCTCCTACAAGGGGACCCCCAGTCCTGGGCGTTCTCTCTTCCCCCGGACTCCCTGGCTTTCCAGTCAGTGGATAGATTTTTTGCAGCACTGGGTCTTGTATATGATGACCCGGATCGAGTCTCCCTTGCTGAAAATAAGTTACGTAAGATACAGCAGGGAGATCGTCCGGCAGAGGAATTTTCTTCGGAGTTCCGTAGGTGGGCCACGGACACCCAGTGGAATGACCCGGCTCTTAGGAGCCAGTTTTGTCAAGGTTTATCTGACAAATTAAAAGATGTGTTGGCGCAGTATGACCCTCCCACGTCACTGGAAGCCGCTATGGCCCTTGCTATTCGCATTGATAGACGGTTACGGGAGAGGTGCGGGGTAACTCCGCCCCCTGTGATGGTTCCACCTTCCTCAAGGGTCCCTTACACGGAGGTTCCCCTGGTCAGTCCAGAGGAGCCTATGCAATTAGGAGGGACATCATTCCAGGGGAGGGGATCGGTGGGGCGCCACAAAACAAGAAGTTGTTTCGTCTGTGGAAAAAAGGGACATTTTATTAGGGGGTGTCCATCCCGTCCTTTGCAGAGTGAGAAGTCGCCGGAAAACTATTGATCCCAGATTGTGTGGTGGACGGCAATCTGGGAGTAAGTATTTCGTCCCTAAGTTCGTCTCAGTTTCTCGTACCGGCGGAGGTGGTGGTGGGTGCGAGAACTGAGAGGATATCTGTTCTTCTGGATAGTGGGGCCGGGGCTAATCTGGTGGATGCTCGCTTTGCCCGGGTTCAAGGTATGCGATTGTGTGGGTTGGCTAAACCCGTCCCCATATTTTCGATCGACGCCAGACCTCTCGGTCAGGGAAGTTTTGTGCAAGCAGTGCATAACATTGATCTTCAAGTGGGGGCGCTACATAAAGAACTGTTGTCTTGTTATGTGTTGGAGGGTCTTCCCACTCCTATAGTGCTGGGCCTGCCTTGGCTAACTAAGCATAATCCGGTTATTAATTGGCAATCCAGAGAGATAAGCCAATGGAGCGATTTCTGTAATAAAAACTGCATGAATACGGTCATTGGTGCGGTCGCTCCTAGGGCCTTACCTCCATTTCTGGTGGACTTTGAGGATGTATTCTCCGAGAAAGGGTGTCAAGAACTACCTCCTCATCGCGAGTATGACTGTTCTGTTAACTTGATCCCTGGGGCCAAGTTACCGAAATCTAGGTTGTATAACCTTTCTGGTCCTGAGAGACAGGCCATGAAAGATTATATTTCAGAGAGTCTGGCTAAGGGGCATATTAGACCTTCATCTTCCCCGGTGGCCGCGGGGTTCTTCTTTGTGAAGAAAAAAGATGGAGGCCTACGCCCTTGCCTGGATTTCCGTGAGCTTAATCGGATTACGGTCCGAGATCCGTATCCGCTCCCACTTATTCCCGATCTCTTTGTCTCAACCACGCACCACAATTGTGGGTTTATTTACAGGGGATTTAGTAGATAACAGTTCGTGACGCCACCTGTGGTTGTCTGATCACTAAGACCAGCGCTGCAGTAGATCTCTGAGGGGATGTTGTGGCAGCTAGATGACGGGTCCCCACAGGTGGGACTGGTCCCTCAAAGTCTATGGTATTAATGATGTAGGGTGCAAATAAATGAATCAGTCTCACACCATCCAGCGTCTTTCCATACCTTTTACTTGTCAGATGTTTAGGCAGGTCCCAGGGAGCTGTTGGGGTGGATGGAGGATGCGTTTCGAGGTAACGGCTGAGCAGGTTAGAGGCCTCCTTAACTTTCCAATATGATGAGTCCAACCTGCATAGAGCTAAGTTCACTCCGATTTCTCCAGCTAACTCCTTAGCTGTACTGCCCGTTCAGCATAGTGGTCGGAGCCTTCCATATAATGTGAGAGAGCTGAGTTCCTACTGTTGTCCTGCAGTGACTCAAGGTTCCCACTCTCCAGACTCCAGTTACGTACCGACACTCCAAGGCTGCTTTCTGCGACCTAAGGTCCAGTAAGACTCTGGTTTTCCTATCACTACGCCTGAAGCTGTAGTGACACTTCGGTCTCCAGTGACCGGTGACTAATGCAGGATAGTCCAATCCTTAAGGCACTTCTAGGATTCTTTCTACTGCGCCCTTCGGCCTGCTCGCACTCTTAATATCAGCACTGACTAGGCTAGGATCAAATTCGGTTATCCGTACTAGCCTCCACTTTTGTACCGTCTCTCTGTATTGACAGGAATCTCAGCTCTCCAACAGGCACTAGTCCTGACTCTCTCCACTCTCTCAGGAGAACTTTCCACTGTCTGCACGCTCACAGGAGAACTCTTTGACTGCACTGTGCTACAGGACACTCCCCTATACACCCCTGCTGGGTGTGTCTGAGTGTATGTGAGTGATGTCGTGCCTTTAACCGTTACCTCTCCACCCATCCTCCTGGTATTGTGTGCCTGACATACCAGGGCTACACATTCCCCCATGGTAAAATACAGCACTCCCGGGCTGTGAAATACAAGAAGAAAGACATTTTGTTTTCATTAACAATAAACATTAAACTCATCCCATCCGGGAGGTACGAAATCTTAAACGTTACATTATGTACAATGAACATAGGAAAATACGAAAACATACTTTCAATAAATATGTCATATTAAACAGTATTCTTGTGAAGGACCCGCACCAAACCTTCAACGTGGGTCCTGGGTGGGCTGCAGGACATCTGGCTGCAGACCTCACTCAGTGCCACACCATACGGGTTTTCTGTTCAGAGGTAATTGTTACAGTCTGATATAGAACCACGAGAATGCATAAAATGCAACTATTTACATTATCAGTTCTGGGGCTGGCATAGTCCACAGCCTCGAAGTCCATTATTCCTCCTAATTAGTAATGCACAATACCATAACAATACTTTTTACAATATTCACATAAGGTAACCTTTTTCTAGGTTAAATTACTTTATTTTGCTAGAATTACTGTTGATATCGAATAGGTATCTTCCCTTTCGTGGTTCGCTCTGATCTACGTGGAGTAGCTTCAGGTATATTGGTCTGTGATCTACCTGCTCTGCGTAACGGCAAACTATAGAACTGTCTCAATCTTTCTATGGATCTGGCAAGCGTACTGATGGCTGGGCGGTGTGAGTCAGCTTCACCAGGGGATCCCATAGCATGGGGCGCTGCTTCTGATGGTCCTTCTTGAGATTCTGTAGGCTGGGGTGTTGCTGGAATAGGTAACTCCTGAACTGGCTCAACTGGCACCATGGGCACAACTGGAGGTAAAACTTCCTCTTGTGGCTGATAAAACTGCAACACCGGAATGATTACAGCATCTCCCAGTCTGGGCCAATCCGCAGGGAAATCTCCCAGATCCGTGTGTATGACCTCTTCTTTTCTTTCTTCTCGATTGACGACAGGGTTCTCTTCACGAAGTTTTAAGGGTTCTGGACACAATTTCAAATGGTCTCTGGACACAGTGGATATTGTTCTTCCTCCGTCCTTACTGATGATACAAACTTTTCTGTTGTCATATTTGGAATCTTGTACGACGTAGGGTTCTTGTTCCCACTGGTTATCCAATTTGTGCATCTTCCTTTTTCTTTTCAATACCACTTCTCCAGGCATCAAAGGTTTGGCAGGAGCATTCCTGTTGTAAATATCTTCCTGTTTTTCCCGTGCCTTGTTGAGACTTTCTTCTACACAGACTTGCACTCGTCGGTATTGCTCTTGCCGATTGATGTCCCAGTTTTCAACGGCGTCATCTGCCTCCGGTTCTACCACTCCAAGTTCTAAATCCATTGGTAGTCTCCCGGGCCTTGCTCTCATAAGATAGGCTGGAGTGCAGTTAGTGGAACTTACAGGTATATGGTTATACAAGTCAACCAAATCAGGTAGTAAGTCCGGCCACCGATTTCTGTCTTCCAACGGTATGGATTTCAACAAATCAAGGACAATGTGGTTCATTTTCTCGCAAAGGCCGTTGGTTTGAGGATGGTATGGTGTTGTTCTAATTTTCTTACACCCATACATGTGACAGAATTCCTTGAATAGGTCAGCCTCAAAAGCAGGTCCTTGATCAGTTAATACTTGCTCCGGATACCCATGCGGTCTGCAGAAGCTTGCTTGAAAGGTTCTTGCTGCCGTCACTGCTGTCTGATCCTTAACTGGAACAACCACCAGAAATCTAGAGTAATGGTCCACCATGGTCAAGGCATAGGAGTATCCAGATCTACTTGGCGCCAATTTGACGTGGTCCAAGGCCACAATCTCCAAGGGACGAGTCGTCCGGATAGGCTGCAGGGGTGCCTTCTGACTACCGTAGTCCTTTCTTCTGAGACCACAGGGTCCACAGTTCCGACACCACCTCTCGATGGAGCTGCGCATCCCTACCCAGTAGAATCGGCACCTCAACAGGGCCTCCAGCTTTCTCCAGCCAGTGTCCTGCTTGATCGTGGTATGCTTCCAACACCATTTGGACGTCTGCCTTGGGGACCACTATCTGCCAGACCATCTCATGGGTCCTGGGGTTGACGTATCTCCTGCACAACTTCTCACGGTATAGGAACAATCGGCTTCTCTCGCTCCACAGGAGCTTTGCTGACATAGGTGCATCTTTTTCCAAGGAGGAACCTTCCTGTCGTAACAACTCCTTGATACGGCTGACCACTGGATCGCTGTCCTGAGTCTCTTTCCAGCTGTGATGGGGTAAGGGATTTAACGTTGCACCATGCTGCTTTCTGTAGACTCGCTGCTCGTGGACTATCCCATTTCGATGGAACGCAGGTAGCTCAATTTCTTCCAGGTCGTCCGATTCTTCTTCCGTGTCAGATTCATGCGGCATACGGGACAATGCGTCAGCATTAGCATTCTTACGGCCTGCCCGGTACTTGATGGTAAACTGGTAATTGGACAACCGAGCCATCCAACGCTGCTCCATGGCGCCCAGCTTGGCGGTTTCCAGATGCGTTAAGGGGTTGTTGTCTGTAAACGCAGTGAACTGGTTGGAGGCCAGATAGTGCTTAAATCTTTCAGTAATGGCCCAGACCAGCGCCAGAAACTCCAGCTTGAAGCTGCTATAATTTTCCGGATTCCTCTCAGTTGGTCTGAGTTTTCTGCTGGCATATGCGATGACTTTTTCTTGGCCATTCTGCTTCTGACTGAGAACTGCTCCTAACCCTTCATTACTTGCATCGGTGTACAGCAGGAACGGTTGGCTGTAATCAGGATAGGTCAAGATCTCATCGCCTGTAAGGATCTCTTTCATCTTTTGGAATGCTTCAGCCTGTTCCTTACCCCAATTAAAGGGAGGGTTTCTGCTCTTTAGGGATTGTCCTACTAGGAGGTCCTGTAAAGGGGCTGCCTTCTTCGTGTAATCTTTCACAAACCTTCTGTAGTAACCCGTGAGTCCCAGGAACTGTCGCACTTCCTTGAGGTTCTTCGGCTCCGGCCACTTCTGGATAGCAGTGACTTTCTCTGGGTCCGGCGCTACTCCTTCCGAACTGACGATGTGCCCCAAGTATTGTACCTTCTGCTTGAGTAAATGGCATTTTGAGGGTTTCAACTTCATCCCGTACCTGGACAGGGACTCAAATACTTCTGCCAGGTGCTTCAGATGGTCCTCATATGTCTTGGAGTACACGATGACGTCGTCTAGGTATAGCAGCACGGTTTCAAAATTGAGATGTCCCAGGCAGTTCTCCATCACTCTCTGAAATGTTCCTGGGGCACTGCTGAGCCCAAACGGCATTCTATCGAACTCACAGAGCCCCATTGGGGTGGTGAAAGCCGTTTTCTCACGATCCTCCTCAGCCACAGCCACTTGCCAGTACCCACTAGTCAGATCGAGGGTAGAAAAGTAGTTAGCCGTTTTCAGAGCAGCTAATGATTCCTCTATACGTGGTAGCGGGTATGCATCTTTATGTGTTATGCGGTTCACCTGCCTGTAATCCACACACATTCTCAAGCTACCATCTTTTTTTCTAACCAGGACTAGAGGTGCTGCCCAGGGACTACAACTATCCCTGATTACTCCGGCTTCTTTCATATCTCGCAACATTTCTTTAGCCTTCTGATAATGGGCTGGGGGTATAGGCCTGTACCGCTCCTTGATGGGAGGATGACTGCCTGTAGGGATATGATGTTGTACTCCCTTAATTATCCCAAAATCAAGTGGATGCTTGCTAAACACTTGAGCGTACTCCTGTACCACCCGTAATACCCCTTGCTTCTGGTGAGCGGGAGTGGTGTCCGCCCCAACATGGAGTTGCTGACACCATTCCGCCACCTGGGTTGCCGGGTCATTGTCCTCCGCTATTTGGCGGGAGTCTTAGGACTCAGCCGGGAGAATAGAATTATTGTCGACAGCATGTAGTTTAGCAATTGTTGCATAACGGGGTAAGTTTACCTCATCATCTCCCCAGTTGAGAAGCCGTACCGGTACTCTTCCATTCACCACTTCCACTACTCCCCTAGCAGTCATAAGCGTAGGTCTATGTTCTGAATGGTGGGGTTCTACTACAGCTTGGTAGTTCTGTCCTCTCAGACCTATGGCTGCCCTGCACCAGATTATCATTTCACTCATTGGGGGTATCACAATGGGATTCGAGTCGGTGACCCGTACATTACCAATTTCGCCGTCTGTAAGCTTCGCTTGCTGCTGACACATCAGAGCCCGGATCTCTCTCTGGATCGCTCCTTTCTGCCTTGGTCTGGCAATTTCAGCGAGCTGTTGGAGTAAGAACACAACTTCTCCCAGACAGTTACTGATAATGTTAGTACCCAAAATTATATTTAAACCGTTCTCTTCATTTACAGTCTTTACTACTAGAAGCCCCTGGTCTTTCAACTCCTCTCTGCCCACTTTCACATCCACATATTTTGTCCCGAGTACTTCTATAGGAAGACCATTAGAAGCATATACGGTAAAGTCAGGGCTCGGGGGTTTAAGACTGTCCATTGACCAGAACTTAGTATATAGGGCATCAGGTATTAGGGTCACCTGGGACCCAGTGTCTAACAATGCCGGAACTGCAATACCATCTAGAATGATAGACAGGTAGGGTCGC
Organism: Oophaga sylvatica; assembly: GCA_033576555.1. NCBI lineage: Eukaryota > Metazoa > Chordata > Amphibia > Anura > Dendrobatidae > Oophaga > Oophaga sylvatica. The sequence goes on along the minus strand of JARQOD010003934.1, from coordinate 34,240 downwards.
CCACCCACATACCTGCGGTTCCAGTCTAAGGGGCCTGACAGATCTCCTCCTGGGTGTTGGCCCTTGGACCCAGGTTCTGCCCGTTTAAAGGACACTGTGGAGACATATGACCTTTCCGGTTGCAACGGTAACAGGTGATCTCCCGACGAGGAGGGTGTTGATCAGAGGTCGCTCCTGGGGGTGGCGTTATCCTCTTCCGGGGGGGCGACGTCTTCCTTCTCCTCCGGTTCATCCACGGGACGTCTTCTGGGCAGTCAGCTAATAAGATCTTTCCTTCTTCCTCTTTCCGCAGCTGCAGGGCACTCATCACAGCAGCCAGATTTTTAGTCAGCTGGCGCACCTCTGAGCGCAGACAGTCCAATTCACTAGGGGGTGTCACCTGCGTTTTGGCTTCTGCCACTAGCGGGGAAAAGGGGGTTACTGCCGGTTCCAGAGTGACTTCACCCTGGTGATGTTGGGTGGCCACCTCAGGTTTGCCCAGGGGCCGCAGCCCTTTTATTGCCATGTCCTTTAGGGCATCAAAGGTAGCATCAGGATGATCTAAGGACCACCAGTTTACAGTTCTGCGCTCCTCTTGGGATCTCAATCCCTGTACAAATTGCTCTTTCAGCATCTTATTTTCGTCGATAGCATTTATATTATTAATCTGCTTAAGGGCTCTCAGGGCTCCTTGTAGTCGGCAAGCGTAGTCCCTGATGCTGTCACCTGGCTGCTGCAAACAGTGGTAGAAGGCCATCCGGAGATCCGTTTCTGTGCGGTCTTCAAACATGGCATGTAGCTTAAAGAGGATCGCAGGTACCGACTCCTGATCAACGGTATCCCAAGTCTCCACTTCCCTCTCAGCAGCGCCAGTTAGCTGCCCTATCAGCACAGCAGCTTTTTGTCTCTCAGGCATGGAGTACATTTCTAGGAAGCTGCATAACTTCCGCTTGAAGCCTGCTAAAGTGCCTGGCTCACCGCTGTACTGGGGAAGCCATTTCGCCCCAGGCATATATGGGAGCGTTAGTGGCATGAGCGGGACTACCGGACTGGGTGCTGGGCCTGCGCCCCCATCTGGCGCTACAACGCCACGCGGTGCGGGGTCGGGGCCTTCGGCTGGGGCCGCACTGTCGGCCGGTTGTTGTGACATATTAGCGCCCCCTTGGTTAAACGGAGCCTACTGGTTTCAGAAGCTGCTATTTCACAGGCACAGCAGTGGGGACAGGACCTTCTTCGCAGGCGCTCTGATGTCAGAGCGTCCACTTCCTGTCGCAGGACCTGCCGCTGAGTCAGAGCCGGAGGCGTGTCCAAGACTTTGCGCGCTCTTTCAGGTACGCCCACCTTCTTCTCCAGCGCCTTAGGGCCCGAATATTGTCGGCAAATATGGCGGTATTTGGCGCCAAACAACAGCAACAGTCTTTTTCACCAAAACACTCCACAGGCACACAGGGCTCACAATTCTGCAAGTTTCGGATCCTGTTCGTGACGCCAAGTTTTTTTGTCTCGACCACGCACCACAATTGTGGGTTTATTTACAGGGGATTTAGTAGATAAGAGTTCGTGACGCCACCTGTGGTTGTCTGATCACTAAGACCAGCGCTGCAGTAGATCTCTGAGGGGATGTTGTGGCAGCTAGATGACGGGTCCCCCACAGGTGGGACTGGTCCCTCAAAGTCTATGGTATTAATGATGTAGGGTGCAAATAAATGAATCAGTCTCACACCATCCAGCGTCTTTCCATACCTTTTACTTGTCAGATGTTTAGGCAGGTCCCGGGGAGCTGTTGGGGTGGATGGAGGATGCGTTTCGAGGTAACGGCTGAGCAGGTTAGAGGCCTCCTTAACTTTCCAATATGATGAGTCCAACCTGCATAGAGCTAAGTTCACTCCGATTTCTCCAGCTAACTCCTTAGCTGTACTGCCCGTTCAGCATAGTGGTCGGAGCCTTCCATATAATGTGAGAGAGCTGAGTTCCTACTGTTGTCCTGCAGTGACTCAAGGTTCCCACTCTCCAGACTCCAGTTACGTACCGACACTCCAAGGCTGCTTTCTGCGACCTAAGGTCCAGTAAGACTCTGGTTTTCCTATCACTACGCCTGTCATGGGTGCATCGCCACGAAGATCGTCGCGATTGCACATTCTGACTTCTCACAGCTGAGCTGCTGTTTCTTTGTGTTTGGTAATGAGAGAGTTAATTTTACCTAGCTCTTTGCTAAGACTAGGTCCAGCCTCGCCTGGCTGCTTTTGATTATGTTCTAATTAGTTTCCTTTATATTCCTGCCAGTCTGGGTGTTAGACGCCGGTGAAAGCATTCATGTAGTCTAGCAGACTGGAGCGGTTCTGAGAATACTTAAGCTAAGAGCTCCTTAGTTGTTTTTACTCTTACAGCTTATAGTTTATCTCTGAGACCTTAGGTGTTCCTACTGTGTGTGAGTGTTGTATGTAAGACTTTATTTACTTTATTTCTTGTCTTTCTTGTATGTCTTTCTGTTCATTAACCGTTACCTGTTCATTCCCTTTGGTGGTAATCAGGGTCCTTCTTAGGACTAGATTACAGTTGGCAGGGATTGATAGGAGACAGGGTTTACGCTGGTGGCCTGGACCTCTGTACCTTTAACAGTACCTCCAGGTAGAGGGATTAGTCAGGACCCCAGTTTAGGGTCAGCATAGACCCCGGTCACCCTCTAGCTGGAGACAGCGTATAACGGATTCAGTATTGACCCACTGGACATTCTGTCAGGTAATTCTATGTTATCATATATCTATGCGCATGTTATATAGTATGTTGCCCTTTTGATATAGATTACTGACATCACATATATATATCTGCTATACAGCGTGACATTTTCACCGGCCATACTAAAGATTCTCCCCAGCTGTCATGGATCCAGTAGCCCAGCTGGCCCGGCAGTTGCAGGGGTTGTCCATGGAGTTTGCAGACATTAAGTCCAAGGTTTTGTCCCCCCCGGAGCAAACCAGATCTGAACCTAAGGTTGCTCTCCCGGACAGGTTCACTGGTGGGCGGGACAAATTTTTTACCTTCCGGGAGGCATGTAAATTGTACTTTCGGCTGCGGCCTCGGTCATCTGGGAGTGAAGAGCAGAGGGTGGGAATTGTTATCTCGCTCTTACAAGGGGACCCTCAATCTTGGGCGTTCTCTATTCCTCCAGGCTCCCCAGATCTCCAGTCAGTGGATCGATTTTTTACTGCCCTGGGTCTGGTATATGATGATCCGGATCGAGTCTCCCTTGCTGAAACAAAGTTACGTAAAATACGGCAAGGAAATCGTCCAGCGGAGGAATATTCTTCTGAGTTCCGTAGATGGGCAACAGATACTCAGTGGAATGACCCAGCTCTTAGGAGCCAGTTTTGTCAAGGGTTGTCTGACAAATTAAAAGATGTGTTGGCTCAGTATGATTCTCCTTCATCACTGGAGGCTGCTATGGCCCTCGCTATTCGCATTGATAGACGACTTCGGGGAAGACGCGAGGTAACTCCGCCTCCCGTGATGACTCCACCTACTACTAAAGTCCCTTATACTGAGGTTCCCCTGGTCTGTTCTGAGGAGCCCATGCAGTTGGGAGGGACATCATTTTGTAGGAGGGAATCGGCGGTGCACCGCAAGACTAGAAGGTGTTTCTTTTGCGGGAGAGAGGGACATTTTGTTGGGGGGTGTCCATCCCGGGCCTCTTTGAGCAAAGGAGTTAACCTGGGAGTGTGTATTTCGTCCCCAAATCCCTCTCAGTTTCTCGTGCCTGCGGAGGTGGTGATTGGTACTAGAACTGAGAGGATTTCTGTTTTTCTTGATAGTGGGTCCGGGGCTAATCTGGTGGACGCTCGGTTTGCCCAGGTGCATGGTATGCAACTGAGTGTATTGGCCAAACCGGTCCCTATAGTCTCTATTGATTCTAGACCTCTCGGTCAAGGTAGCTTGGTACAAGCTGTTCATAACATAGATTTTCGAGTAGGGGCAATACATAAAGAGCAATTGTCTTGTTATGTGTTGGAGGGTCTACCTACTCCTATTGTGTTGGGACTTCCTTGGTTGGCTAAACATAACCCAGTGATTGATTGGCAATCCAGAAAGATAAGCCAGTGGGGTGAATTTTGCAGGAATAACTGCATGAGCACGGTCATCGGTGCGGTTGTGCCTAGGACTTTGCCTCCTTTTCTGGAGGACTTTGGGGAGATGTTCTCAGAGGAGGGGTGTAAAGAGTTACCTCCTCATCGCGCATATGACTGCTCAATAAAGTTGCTTCCTGATGCCTTATCTCGTACTTTCCCAGGGGCCGGGAAGACGGATGATCCGGTTCCTATTCCTCAGGAGGGAGTTGTAGTGTCAGCTGTATGCTCTGAGCTTGAGGGGGAGGTATTGGGGGCTCAGGGGGACGCCCCTGTGGGACTTCCAGGGAGACTGATAGTTCCAGATCGCTTAAGACTGAAGGTTACGGGGAACCGTTACAAACGGATGGCTGATAGGAGGAGAGTTTCTGGTCTAGATCTGAAGGTGAACGATCTGGTTTGGTTGTCTACCAGGAATATAAAACTTAAAGTTTCCTCCTGGAGGTTGGGTCCCAGATTCATCGGGCCGTACAGGATCAGTTCCATAATTAATCCTGTGGCATTTCGTCTGGACCTCCCTCCTACGTTTAAAATTCATAATGTGTTTCACAAGTCATTACTTAAAAAGTATGTGGCACCAGTTATACCGTCACCTCTACCTCCTTCAGTGGTGGTCAATGATAACGTGGAATTTCATGGGTCGAAAATCATTGACTCACGTCTCAGTCGCCGATCCCCTCAGTACTTAGTTCATTGGAGGGGGTATGGTCCTGAGGAGAGGACGTGGGTCCCTGCGTCTGATGCTAACGCAGATCGATTGGTTCGGACCTTTCACACAACTTACCCGGACAGACCTGGTCATGAGGGTCCGGAGGCCCCTCGTAGAAGGGGGGGTACTGTCATGGGTGCATCGCCACGAAGATCGTCGCGATTGCACATTCTGACTTCTCACAGCTGAGCTGCTGTTTCTTTGTGTTTGGTAATGAGAGAGTTAATTTTACCTAGCTCTTTGCTAAGACTAGGTCCAGCCTCGCCTGGCTGCTTTTGATTATGTTCTAATTAGTTTCCTTTATATTCCTGCCAGTCTGGGTGTTAGACGCCGGTGAAAGCATTTATGTAGTCTAGCAGACTGGAGCGGTTCTGAGAATACTTAAGCTAAGAGCTCCTTAGTTGTTTTTACTCTTACAGCTTATAGTTTATCTCTGAGACCTTAGGTGTTCCTACTGTGTGTGAGTGTTGTATGTAAGACTTTATTTACTTTATTTCTTGTCTTTCTTGTATGTCTTTCTGTTCATTAACCGTTACCTGTTCATTCCCTTTGGTGGTAATCAGGGTCCTTCTTAGGACTAGATTACAGTTGGCAGGGATTGATAGGAGACAGGGTTTACGCTGGTGGCCTGGACCTCTGTACCTTTAACAGTACCTCCAGGTAGAGGGATTAGTCAGGACCCCAGTTTAGGGTCAGCATAGACCCCGGTCACCCTCTAGCCGGAGACAGCGTATAACGGATTCAGTATTGACCCACTGGACATTCTGTCAGGTAATTCTATGTTATCATATATCTATGCGCATGTTATATAGTATGTTGCCCTTTTGATATAGATTACTGACATCACATATATATATCTGCTATACAGCGTGACAACGCCTGAAGCTGTAGTGACACTTCGGTCTCCAGTGACCGGTGACTAATGCAGGATAGTCCAATCCTTAAGGCACTTCTAGGATTCTTTCTACTGCGCCCTTCGGCCTGCTCGCACTATTAATATCAGCACTGACTAGGCTAGGATCAAATTCGGTTATCCGTACTAGCCTCCACTTTCGTACCGTCTCTCTGTATTGACAGGAATCTCAGCTCTCCAACAGGCACTAGTCCTGACTCTCTCCACTCTCTCAGGAGAACTTTCAGACTCCACTGTCTGCATGCTCACAGGAGAACTCTCTGACTGCACTGTGCTACAGGACACTCCCCTATACACCCCTGCTGGGTGTGTCTGAGTGTATGTGAGTGATGTCGTGCCTTTAACCGTTACCTCTCCACCCATCCTCCTGGTATTGTGTGCCTGACATACCAGGGCTACACATCTTCAATCAGATTGTGGGTGCCAAATGGTTCTCTAAGTTGGATCTCAGGGGGACGTACAATCTGATTAGGATGAAGGAGGGGGATGAGTGGAAGACGGCGCTTAACACTCCGGAGGGGCATTATGAGAACCTTGTCATGCCATTTGGTCTAAGTATTGCCCCGGCGGTGTTTCAACACTTTGTTAATGACATCTTTCGCCACCTAATGGGACAGTTTGTGGTCATATATCTGGATGATATCTTAATTTACTCGCCAGACCTTGTGTCTCATCAGGAGCATGTTAGGCAGGTGTTACAGATCTTGTGGGATAATAAACTGTACGCCAAATGGGAGAAGTGTGTGTTCGCCGTACAGGAACTTCAGTTTTTAGGATTCCTGGTGTCAGCATCCGGTTTCCGTATGGACCCTGGGAAAGTGCGGGCAGTTCTTGAGTGGGATCTGCCAGAGGATCTTAAGGCATTACAACGTTTCCTGGGGTTTGCTAACTACTACCGGAAATTCATTTGTAATTTCTCGTCCATAGTTAAACCTCTCACAGACATGACTAAAAGAGGGACGGATTTTTCAAAGTGGTCTGACAAGGCTTGTCAAGCGTTTTCCTCTTTGAAAAAATGTTTTGCTTCTGCACCCATACTTATACAGCCTGATGCGTCTCAGCCATTCATTGTTGAGGTGGACGCTTCCGAGGTAGGGGTGGGAGCAGTATTGTCACAAGGTTCGTCCCCTGGTAAGTGGCATCCGTGCGCCTTCTTCTCTAAAAAATTGTCGTCCGCTGAGAGGAATTATGATGTCGGCAATAGGGAGCTCTTGGCCATTAAGTTGGCTTTTGAGGAGTGGCGCCATTTTTTGGAGGGGGCAGTCCACCCGGTCACTGTCATTACCGATCACAAAAACCTGCTATATTTAGAATCCGCTAAACGTCTGAATCCCAGACAAGCTAGGTGGTCGTTGTTTTTTACCAGGTTTAATTTTGTTGTCACATATCGTCCTGGGTCAAAAAATGTTAAGGCGGATGCCTTATCTCGCTGTTTCCCAGGGGCTGGGAATACAGAGGACCCGGTTCCGGTCCTTCAGGAGGGGGTGGTGGTGTCGGCAGTATGCTCTGAGCTTGAGGAAGAGGTATTGGAGGCTCAGGGGATGCCCCTGTAGGACCTCCAGGGAGACTGTTTGTTCCAAATCAGTTGCGACAAAAGGTGATCGAGGCACACCATAATTCAGCTATGGCAGGACACCCAGGGAGTAAAGCAACTGAGGATCTCCTCTCGCGCCGGTTTTGGTGGCCTAACTTACATAGGGAGGTGGTAACTTTTGTCGCGTCCTGCGAGGTTTGTGCGCGCTCTAAGACCCCACATACCCGTCCGTCTGGGGCCCTCTTACCTTTGAAGATCCCGGAGTGTCCGTGGACTCATCTGTCTATGGACTTCATTACGGATCTCCTGCCATCTTCGGGTAAAACAGTCATACTCGTTGTGGTGGACAGGTTCAGCAAGATGGCACATTTTATCGCTCTTCCTGCTCTTCCTAATGCTAAAACTCTTGCGCAGGTGTTTATTGGGGAGATTGTAAGGCTTCACGGGGTACCCTCCGATGTGGTGTCGGATCGGGGGTCTCAGTTCGTGTCCAAATTCTGGAAAGCATTTTGTACACGGCGGGGGATGCAGTTGTCATTTTCATCGGCTTTTCACCCGCAGACCAATGGTCAGACAGAACGTCTGAACCAGAGCTTGGAGACATATCTCCGGTGTTTTGTGTCAGAGAACCAGGAGGACTGGGCTTCTTTCTTGCCTCTGGTGGAGTTTGCTCTAAATAATAGGCGGAGCGAGTCCACTGGTAAGTCCCCGTTTTTTGGGGCATATGGTTTTACCCCCAGTTTTGTACTTTCAATAGGGGGGGCTCTTCTGGGGTTCCTGAGGAGGAACGATTTTCGTCGTCACTTGCTTCAGTGTGGAGAGGAGTGCTGAATAATTTGAGTACTATGGGGAACCGATACAAAAGTATGGCTTATAGGAGGAGAGTGTCTGGTCCGGACCTAAGTGTGAACGATCTGGTATGGTTGTCTACCAAAAATATAAAACTTAAGGTTCCCTCCTGGAAACTGGGTCCCAGGTTCATCGGGCCATACAAGATCAGTGCTATAATTAATCCGGTTGCATTCCGTCTTGACCTCCCTCCTACATTTAAAATTCATAATGTGTTCCACAGATCGTTACTTAAGAAGTATGTGGCGCCGGTGATACCGGCACCTTTACCTCCTCCTCCTGTAGTGGTCAATGGTAACTTGGAGTTCCAGGTGTCGAGAGTCATCGATTCACGTCTGAATCGCCGGTCCTGTTGTGAATGGACTTGAAATGAGTTCTGAGCAGAGGCTCCCTCTGGTGGTTACAAGCGGTACTGGACTGTCCAGTGAAGATTGTGAGGAGTGGGAATCAGGTGTTACTGACTGGTCTTATATAAGGGAGTCGCCTTCCCATCAGGGTTGCCGGTGATCAATTGTTCTGGTCTCAATCCTTGAGTCCTGTTTCCTTTGTAGCCTGCTGTGTCGTGTCTGCATCTCCTGCTAACAGATAAGACATTTTCTTCTTTTTGTTTTTGTGCTTGATTTTTGCATTTTGTCCTGCACTTCTGTGGGGGCCTTCAGGGTCCCCTCCGGGGGCTTTTGCCCTCTCAGTTTAGTTCAGCCACTGATGTTTGTACTTTTGCTTTTTCCAGTTTTTTCAGTGGCTGCTGTTTTGATTTTGTTACACCAGAGAACTAATTTAGGTGGTAGAGGTCGTGTGATCTCAGGTGATTTTGAAATTAGTAGAGTTGGTGCTTTTCAGGGTTTTTTGGGATTGCAGTAAGTGCCCTTCCTATCCTTTTCTATTTAGTAAGTTTGGGCCCCAACGTTTGCTCATACTATTTTCTGTCTGTGTCAGTATTTCATCTTGTCTAACCGCCATTACATGTTTTGGGGCTTTCTATGTTCTTTGGGGATCTGCTCCGGGGCAGATAGCTTTCCTCTTTCTATCTTTAGGTGTAGTTAGTTTCTCAGGCTGTGACGAGGCGTCTAGGTCCAACGTAGGAACGCTCCACGGCTGCCTCTAGTTGTGGGTGTTAGTCAGGGTACTGCAATCTCATAGATTCCAACTTCTCTGGTGTATTGCCTTTTTTACCTGCACTCCTCAGCTACCGAAACATAACACGGTCCCTTCAGTACCTTGTTCATTGGAGGGGGTATGGTCCTGAGGAGAGGACGTGGGTTTCTGCGTCGGATATTAACGCAGACCGATTGGTTCGGGCCTTCCACACTACTCACCCAGATAAACCCGGCCCTGAGGGTCCAGAGGCCCCTCGTAGAAGGGGGGTTACTGTCACGGGTGTGTCGCTGCGAAGATCGTCGCGATTGCACACCCTGACTTCGCACAGCTGAGTTTCTGGTGCTGGGTGTTTTTCGGCACTGAGGGAGTTAATTCTTTCTCTCTCTGTGCTGGACTGACCAGCCTCGCTCAGCTGCAATTAATGTTTTGTTAATTGGTTTCCTTCAAATACCTGCCTGTCTGCTGGGGAAGTGTTGGTGAAAGCATTCATGCAGACCAGCAGAGCGGATCGTATTGAGAAGTCTAAGCTAAGAATACCTGTTGTGGTTTTCTCCTCTCCTCGCTTTATTAGTTATCTCCCTACCCGTTTGTGTTCCCTCTGTATTGATAGTTTTGTATGCAAGGTGTTCTTTTATTTACCCCTTGTACTGTCTCGTTTGTCTTATACTGTGTGTGAAGGCAGATACCTTCCTGATCCCTGTGGTGGTAATCAGGGTCCTTCTCAGGACTATATTACAGTGGTTAGGGATTCACAGGAGATAGGGTTACGCTGGCGGCCTGGACCTCTGTACCATCAACAGTACCTCCAGGTAAAGGGATTAGTCAGGACCCCAGCTTAGGGTCAGCATAGACCCCGGTTCTCCTGTATACAGAGACAGCGTGACACCATGTCCGCCAAACGTCAATAATTGGACCCTATGAAGAACTAAAGAAAAAAGAAGAAAAAAAATTACTTTTTTCTTTTAGCTTATATTTATCATTTTTTTCTTCTTCCCTCTTTTCCTTCACACACAGATGTCGCTTTGGACAATAAATGTGATGATAGGGAACGACTTTATTTATGCAAATGATCTGTTGTTCTTTTTTGCCCACGTTAATCTCTATGTGGAGGAATGGATTATTGATTCTATATGCTTAATAAATGTGTAATGTATATCCTTCACGTATGCCAATTAGTATTTTGATGTTGCACAAATAGTTTTGTTCTTTCATCATGAAGCACTTCGTTTATTCATTTTTACCATGGAGTTGGCTTATTCTATCCACTCAGAGGCGTGATCTCCCTTTGGTATCGTAATGTGCTTGTGCGCACTATATGGTAGGCGAGGTGCCCTAGTGCGCCTGCGCGGTTTCGCGCTTGATCAATGCATCATCTTGTCCGCTGATGTTGGCCTGGTGACGCTGCCTTGTGACGTGGACGTGCATGGTTTTCTAGTGACACCTCGTGCCGATTGGACGAGGCGTTTGCTGAGCTCCAGGTGCGCTTGCGCGAGGTTAGTGGAGCCTGTGCACATCATGTGACTACTGTCATGGAAATATATATGTATTCCATATATATTTAAGTATATTCACATATATGTATTCACAGTTCACAGTTAGATAGATCTCACTTGCTAAAAAACCTTGTGCTCACATATTTCTAGGCCAGATATAATCAGTCGTTTTAAAGAAATCTGGCCTCCATAAGACCTTCGTAAAGGAACAAATACATGAAGTACAAAATGTCCTATTAGATATCTGTTGTTTACATTATAGTTATGCAAGGCAACTAGGTCAAGAGAATATAAACAATAATTCTGCAACTTCAGCTCTTTTAATCATGATTATCATAATTATCATATTTACACTAGAACAGCCAATAATCTAGCAGCTTTTAATTGTATGTTAATTGACTAACCAGCCCCTTTTTGTAAACGTATAAAACCTTGAATGAATAATAAATGTATGTCTTTGACGAACTGTTATACTGACACTTTCGTGTGGACAGTCCTCATTTCGTTCTGAGCGCTCAAAAAGACATTATATAGAGATTTGGACATGGCAAGCAGCAAACACAGGATATTTTTATCCTAATTAAATTTCCATATCACTACATGACGCGTTACGACTTGGGGGCGTGTTCAATTGAGGTATCTGGCCTCTTTATTATAATATGAGTGACAGGATTGGTGTTTCTATGGACGCCGATACTGCCCATAACGAAAGGAGTTCTGTGATTGGATCTTTTTCGCTGCATGAATTTTTTGGCGCTTTCTTTTTCTGACTTTATGATTGGATCCTGATAGGGCAAGTAGGTGGTTTATAGCAGCATACTAACTAGTGATTGGCAGATGGTTTCCATAGAGATGACTATGCTGTCTTCCTAGTTGTTATTGTCAGAATGATTTGCTTTAAATCTGTGTGAATTGATAACATTTTTTATTGTGTATATTATAGAGTTATGCTTTGTGATAAACATGGACCCTGTACATAACCGATGTCTGTTATTTATCATTTTTGTATATTTTTTAATGTGGGATGTGGCTGCATGGTGATTGGATCTGGTTGTAGCTCCACACTATTTAATGCCCACCCTTTGCACTGCTATGCATACTTGACAAAGATCCAACTTGGATTGAAACGTTGTATTGCATTATGGTGAAATAAAGTTTTTCCTTTGACTAATTCACCTGGCTGAAGCGCTGTGCCTCTATTTCCTGCTGTACTATGCTGTCAAGGCAGGAAGAGGAGGAGGGTGACTCTCAGGGTGAGGAGTGGGAGAACAGAGAGGATGATGATGAGGTAGTAGATCACACTTGGTGTAAACCCAGAGGCATGCAGCTGAGTAGCTCAGTAGAGGAGGAGGAGGAAGACGAGGAGGTTATGTAGTCACAGAATTATGTAACCATGACAACCAATGCATCCTGAGGCCCAACTCTGGCAGTGGACAGCAGCATTCGCGGTTCTGCAAATGCCTAGCTTGGGTCTTTTTTTGATACTGAAAAAAAATCTAAAAAATCATGTTATCTGTCAACTTTTTTAAAAACAACCTAGTAGAGTAAAAAAAATGAAATAATTTCAGCACTACATGCATGACCTGGCACATGCATGTTCAACATGCGTTAATCTGGTAATGTCAGTGTTCCAAAATGCAGACTAGCGGGCCTCGCCAACCACCGTCCACCCCATCAACCATATCTTCTGATTCTTCCTCCTCCCTCACCATGGCAAGTGTTGTCACACAGGTCTTCAGCCAAAGAACCTCCACTTGTTTACCCCCTACAGTTTGGTGACCGGGAACTTGTCAGCTGATATGGAATTGGACATGCCTGCTGTTTTTGACTGATCTTACATACTAAGCACACCTCATCTTTCTCAATCCACCGTAACATCTCCTCGGATGGTTCATCACCCAATCGTGTCATTGTATGGACGACAGGGGCCAGCTGAGAGCTATTCGCTACAAAGATCACAGCGCTTGTTTCTGTATGACTCATGGCCTGTGATCTCTGTGATTATTGCATAGCCACGCCAATCTGATGGCCATGGAAATGCAGCCTCTCCTTCTTATGGATACAGTTTCTGAAAGCTGATGACCGTCACAGTCCCCTCAGTACCAGTTGGTCAGTCACCATTACTTCTCTAAGATGTGCCTGCACTACAGCAACAAGTTGCAGACAACATCACCCGTTCCCTGAAAAATTCTGTCTGCCTGGCTACATTTCAACAATGACACCTGGATGAGCAAGCATGGACAGGGGGTTACATCTAGATCAGTGGTCCCCAACCTTTTTGCACCAGGGACCGGCTTCAAGCAAGACCATTCTTCCATGGCCCGGCAGGGCGGGGATGGAGGTGTGGCAGGGGTGGGGCTTTGGTCATAAGGGGGCAGGGCTATGGACGGGGTTGTAGTTTAGTAGTAGTGCATTCTTATCTTATATACAAGGCTCTGCTCCCACCCTCTTATACATGGCTCCGCTCCCACCCTATATACAGTGGTGGCCAAAAGTATTAGCACCCCTGCAATTCTGTCAGATAACACTCAGTGTCTTCCTGAAAATGATTGCAAACACAAATTCTTTAGTATTATTATCTTCATTTAATTTGTCTTCAATGAAAATACACAAAAAGAATTGACCTAAAGCCAAATTGGATATAATTCCACACCAAACCTAAAAAAGGGGGTGGACAAAAGTATTAGCACTGTTTGAAAAATCATGTGATGCTTCTCTAATTCGTGTAATCACCAGCACCTGTCACTTACCTGTGGCACCTAACAGGTGTTGGCAATAACTAAATGACACCTGCAGCCAGTTACCATGGAGTAAAGGTGACTCAACCTCTGTCCTGTGTCCTTGTGTTACCACATTGACCATGGAGAAAAGAAAGAAGACCAAAGAACTGTCTGAGGACTTGAGAAACCAAATTGTGAGGAAGCATGAGAAATCTCAAGGCTACAAGTCCATCTCCAAAGACCTGAATGTTCCTGTGTCCTCCATGCTGTCATGGGTGCATCGCCACGAAGATCGTCGCGATTGCACATTCTGACTTCTCACAGCTGAGCTGCTGTTTCTTTGTGTTTGGTAATGAGAGAGTTAATTTTACCTAGCTCTTTGCTAAGACTAGGTCCAGCCTCGCCCGGCTGCTTTTGATTATGTTCTAATTAGTTTCCTTTATATTCCTGCCAGTCTGGGTGTTAGACGCCGGTGAAAGCATTCATGTAGTCTAGCAGACTGGAGCGGTTCTGAGAATACTTAAGCTAAGAGCTCCTTAGTTGTTTTTACTCTTACAGCTTATAGTTTATCTCTGAGACCTTAGGTGTTCCTACTGTGTGTGAGTGTTGTATGTAAGACTTTATTTACTTTATTTCTTGTCTTTCTTGTATGTCTTTCTGTTCATTAACCGTTACCTGTTCATTCCCTTTGGTGGTATTCAGGGTCCTTCTTAGGACTAGAATACAGTTGGCAGGGATTGATAGGAGACAGGGTTTACGCTGGTGGCCTGGACCTCTGTACCTTTAACAGTACCTCCAGGTTGAGGGATTAGTTAGGACCCCAGTTTAGGGTCAGCTTAGACCCCGGTCACCCTCTAGCCGGAGACAGCGTATAACGGATTCCGTTTTGACCCACTGGACATTCTGTCAGGTAAATCTATGTTATCATATATCTATGCGCATGTTATATAGTATGTTGCCCTTTTGATATAGATTACTGACATCACATATATATATCTGCTATACAGCGTGACATTTTCACCGGCCCAACTAAAGATTCTCCCCAGCTGTCATGGATCCAGTAGCCCAGCTGGCCCGGCAGTTGCAGGGGTTGTCCATGGAATTTGCAGACATTAAGTCCAAGGTTTTGTCCCCCCCGGAGCAAACCAGATCTGAACCTAAGGTTGCTCTCCTGGATAGGTTCACTGGTGGGCGGGACAAATTTTTTACTTTCCGGGAGGCATGTAAATTGTACTTTCGGCTGCGGCCTCGGTCATCTGGGAGTGAAGAGCAGAGGGTGGGAATTGTTATATCGCTCTTACAAGGGGACCCTCAATCTTGGGCGTTCTCTATTCCTCCAGGCTCCCCAGATCTCCAGTCAGTGGATCGATTTTTTACTGCCCTGGGTCTGGTATATGATGATCCGGATCGAGTCTCCCTTGCTGAAACAAGGTTACGTAAAATACGGCAAGGAAATCGTCCAGCGGAGGAATATTCTTCTGAGTTCCGTAGATGGGCAACAGATACTCAGTGGAATGACCCAGCTCTTAGGAGCCAGTTTTGTCAAGGGTTGTCTGACAAATTAAAAGATGTGTTGGCTCAGTATGATTCTCCTCCATCACTGGAGGCTGCTATGGCCCTCGCTATTCGCATTGATAGACAACTTCGGGGAAGACGCGAGGTAACTCCGCCCCCGGTGATGACTCCACCTACTACTAAAGTCCCTTTTACTGAGGTTCCCCTGGTCTGTTCTGAGGAACCCATGCAGTTGGGAGGGACATCATTTTGTAGGAGGGAATCGGCGGTGCGCCGCAAGACTAGAAGGTGTTTCTTTTTTGCGGGAGAGAGGGACATTTTGTTGGGGGTGTCCATCCCGGACCTCTTTGAGCCAAGGAGTTAACCTGGGAGTGTGTATTTCGTCCCCAAATCCCTCTCAGTTTCTCGTGCCTGCGGAGGTGGTGATTGGTACTAGAACTGAGAGGATTTCTGTTTTTCTTGATAGTGGGTCCGGGGCTAATCTGGTGGACGCTCGGTTTGCCCAGGTGCATGGTATGCAACTGAGTGTATTGGCCAAACCGGTCCCTATACTCTCTATTGATTCTAGACCTCTTGGTCAAGGTAGCTTGGTACAAGCTGTTCATAACATAGATCTTCGAGTAGGGGCAATACATAAAGAGCAATTGTCTTGTTATGTGTTGGAGGGTCTACCTACTCCTATTGTGTTGGGACTTCCTTGGTTGGCTAAACATAACCCAGTGATTGATTGGCAATCCAGAAAGATAAGCCAGTGGGGTGAATTTTGCAAGAATAACTGCATGAGCACGGTCATCGGTGCGGTTGTGCCTAGGACTTTGCCTCCTTTTCTGGAGGACTTTGGGGAGATGTTCTCAGAGGAGGGGTGTAAAGAGTTACCTCCTCATCGCGCATATGACTGCTCAATAAAGTTGCTTCCTGATGCCTTATCTCATACTTTCCCAGGGACCGGGAGGATGGATGATCCGGTTCCTATTCCTCAGGAGGGAGTTGTAGTGTCAGCTGTATGCTCTGAGCTTGAGGGGGAGGTATTGGGGGCTCAGGGGACGCCCCTGTGGGACTTCCAGGGAGACTGATAGTTCCAGATCGGTTAAGACTGAAGGTTACGGAGAACCGTTACAAACGGATGGCTGATAGGGGGAGAGTTTCTGGTCGAGATCTGAAGGTGAACGATCTGGTGTGGTTGTCTACCAGGAATATAAAACTTAAAGTTCCCTCCTGGAGGTTGGGTCCCAGATTCATCGGGCCGTACAGGATCAGTTCCATAATTAATCCTGTGGCATTTCGTCTGGACCTCCCTCCTACGTTTAAAAATCATAATGTGTTTCACAAGTCATTACTTAAAAAGTATGTGGCACCAGTCATACCGTCACCTCTACCTCCTCCTTCAGTGGTGGTCAATGATAACGTGGAATTTCATGGGTCGAAAATCATTGACTCACGTCTCAGTCGCCGATCCCCTCAGTACTTAGTTCTTTGGAGGGGGTATGGTCCTGAGGAGAGGACGTGGGTCCCTGCGTCTGATGCTAACGCAGATCGATTGGTTCGGACCTTTCACACAACTTACCCGGACAGACCTGGTCATGAGGGTCCGGAGGCCCCTCGTAGAAGGGGGGGGTACTGTCATGGGTGCATCGCCACGAAGATCGTCGCGATTGCACATTCTGACTTCTCACAGCTGAGCTGCTGTTTCTTTGTGTTTGGTAATGAGAGAGTTAATTTTACCTAGCTCTTTGCTAAGACTAGGTCCAGCCTCGCCCGGCTGCTTTTGATTATGTTCTAATTAGTTTCCTTTATATTCCTGCCAGTCTGGGTGTTAGACGCCGGTGAAAGCATTCATGTAGTCTAGCAGACTGGAGCGGTTCTGAGAATACTTAAGCTAAGAGCTCCTTAGTTGTTTTTACTCTTATAGCTTATAGTTTATCTCTGAGACCTTAGGTGTTCCTACTGTGTGTGAGTGTTGTATGTAAGACTTTATTTACTTTATTTCTTGTCTTTCTTGTATGTCTTTCTGTTCATTAACCGTTACCTGTTCATTCCCTTTGGTGGTATTCAGGGTCCTTCTTAGGACTAGAATACAGTTGGCAGGGATTGATAGGAGACAGGGTTTACGCTGGTGGCCTGGACCTCTGTACCTTTAACAGTACCTCCAGGTTGAGGGATTAGTTAGGACCCCAGTTTAGGGTCAGCTTAGACCCCGGTCACCCTCTAGCCGGAGACAGCGTATAACGGATTCCGTTTTGACCCACTGGACATTCTGTCAGGTAATTCTATGTTATCATATATCTATGCGCATGTTATATAGGATGTTGCCCTTTTGATATAGATTACTGACATCACATATATATATCTGCTATACAGCGTGACATTTGCGCAGTGTCATCAAGAAGTGTAAAGCCCATGGCACTGTGGCTAACCTCCCTAGATGTGGAAGGAAAAAAAAAATTGATGAGAGATTTCAACGCAAGATTGTGCGGATGGTGGATAAAGAACCTCGACTAACATCCAAACAAGTTCAAGCTGCCCTGCAGTCCGAGGGTACAACAGTGTCAACCCGTACTATCCGTCGGCGTCTGAATGAAAAGGGACTGTACGGCAGGATACCCAGGAAGACCCCACTTCTTACCCCGAGACATAAAAAAGCCAGGCTGGAGTTTGCCAAAACTTACCTGAGAAAGCCTAAAACATTTTGGAAGAATGTTCTCTGGTCAGATGAGACAAAAGTCGAGCTTTTTGGGAAAAATCATCAACATAGAGTGTACAGGAAAAAAAAACAGGCATTCAAAGAAAAGATCACGGTCCCTACAGTCAAACATGGCGGAGGTTCCCTGATGTTTTGGGGTTGCTTTGCTGCCTCTGGCACTGGACTGCTTGACCGTGTGCATGGCATTATGAAATCTGAAGACTACCAACAAATTTTGCAGCATAATGTAGGGCCCAGTGTGAGAAAGCTGGGTCTCCCTCAGAGGTCATGGGTCTTCCAGCAGGACAATGACCCAAAACACACTTCCAAAAGCACTATAAAATGGTTTGAGAGAAAGCACTGGAGACTTCTAAGGTGGCCAGCAATGAGTCCAGACCTGAATCCCATAGAACACCTGTGGAGAGATCTCAGAATGGCAGTTTGGAGAAGGCACCCTTCAAATATCAGGGACCTGGAGCAGTTTACAAAGAAGAATGGTCTACAATTCCAGCAGAGCATTGTAAGAAGCTCATTGATGGTTACCGGAAGCGGTTGTTCCCAGTTATTATGGTAAAGGTTGTGCAACCAAGTATTACGCTGAGGGTGCCAATACTTCTGTCCGGCCCATTTTTGGAGTTTTGTGTGAAATGATCAAGGATTTGATTTTTGGTTCATTCTCTTTTGTGTTTTTCCTTGCAAGCAAATTAAATGAAGATAAAAATAGCAAATAATTTGTGATTGCAATCATTTTCAGGAAGAAACTGACTATTATCTGACAGAATTGCAGGGGTGCCAATACTTTTGGCCACCACTGTACATGGCTCCTCTCCCACCCTCTTATACATGGCTCCGCTCCCACCCTATATACAAGGCTCTGCTCCCACCCCTCTTATACATGGCTCCGCTCCCACCCTATATACAAGGCTCCGCTCCCACCATATATACATGGCTCCGCTCCCACCCTATATACATGGCTCCTCTCCCACCCTATATACATGGCTCCGCTCCCACCCTATATACATGGCTCCTCTCCCACCCTATATACATGGCTCCGCTTCCACCCTATATACATGGCTCCTCTCCCACCCTATATACATGGCTCCGCTCCCACCCTATATACATGGCTCCTCTCCCACCCTATATACATGGCTCCGCTCCCACCCTATATACATGGCTCCTCTCCCACCCTATATACATGGCTCCGCTCCCACCCTATATACATGGCTCCTCTCCCATCCTATATACAAGGCTCCGCTCCCACCATATATACATGGCTCCGCTCCCACCCTATATACATGGCTCCTCTCCCATCCTATATACATGGCTCCGCTCCCACCCTATATACATGGCTCCGCTCCCACCCTATATTCATGGCTCCTCTCCCACCCTATATACAGGCTCCGCTCCCACCATATATACATGGCTCCCTCCCACCCTATATACATGGCTCCTCTCCCATCCTATATACATGGCTCCCTCCCACCCTATATACATGGCTCCGCTCCCACCCTATATTCATGGCTCCGCTCCCACCCTATATACATGGCTCCTCTCCCACCCTATATACATGGCTCTCCTCTCCAACCCTAATATACATGGCTCCTCTCCCATCCTATATACAAGGCTCCGCTCCCACCATATACAATGGCTCCGCTCCCACCATATATACATGACTCCGCTCCCACCCTGTATACAAGGCTCTGCTCCCACCTATATACATGGCTCCTCTCCCACCTATATACAAGGCTCCGCTCCCACCATATATACATGGCTCCTCTCCCACCCTATATACATGGCTCCTCTCCCACCCTATATACATGGCTCCGCTCCCACCCTATATACATGGCCTCCCCCATCAGCTCCTCCACCCTATATACATGGCTCCCTCCCCACCCTATATACATGGCTTCCCCCCCCTATACATGGCTCTCCCACCCTATATCATGGCTCCCCTCCCACCCCTATACATGGCTCCCTCTTCCCTCCACCCTATATACATGGCTCCGCTCCCACCCTATATACATGGTTTCTGCCCCACACCCTCCCACCCTATATACATGGCTCCCTCCCCCACCCTATATACATGGCTCCGCTCCCCCCCTGTATACATGGCTCCGCTCCCACCCATATACATGGCTCCCTCCCCCTATATACAGGCTCCTCTCCCACCCTATTACAGCTCCCTCCACCCTTATACAGGCCGCCCTCCATTTACTTCATTAATGCTCCGCTCCCACCTTATACATGGCTCCCCCCACCCTGTATACATGGCTCCGCTCCCACCCTATATACATGGCTCCTCCCCACCCTATACAGGCCCGCCCCCCTATATACATGGCTCCCTCCCACCCTATATACTGCCCTCCCACCCTATATCATGGCCCTCTCCCACCCTATATACATGGTCCGCTCCACCCTATATACATGGCTCCCTCCACCCTATACATGGCTCCTCTCCCACCCTTATACATGGCCTCCCACCCTTTATACAGGCTCCCTCCCACCTATACATGGCTCCGCTCCCCCCTTTATACATGGCTCCTCTCCACCTATATACATGGCTCCTCTCCCACCCTATAACAGCTCTCCCCACCCTATACATGGCTCCTCTCCCACCCTTATACATGGCTCGCCCCACCCTATATACATGGCTCCTCCCACCCTATATACATGGCTCCGCTCCCACCCTATATACATGGCTCCCTCCCCCCTTATACATGGCTCCCTCCCACCCTATATACATGGCTCCCTCCCACCCTTATATATGGCTCCGCTCCCACCCTTATACATGCGCTCCCTATGCTCCCCACCACCTATATACATGGCTCCTCTCCCACCCTATATACATGGCTCCTCTCCCACCCTATATACATGGCTCCTCTCCCACCCTGTATACAAGGCTCTGCTCCCACCTATATACATGGCTCCTCTCCCACCCTATATTCATGGCTCCTCTCCCACCCTATATACATGGCTCCTCTCCACCCTGTATACAAGGCTCTGCTCCCACCCTATATACATGGCTCCGCTCCATCCTATATACAAGGCTCCGCTCCCACCATATATACATGGCTCCGCTCCCACCCTATATACATGGCTCCTCTCCCACCCTATATACATGGCTCCTCTCCCACCCTATATACATGGCTCCTCTCCCACCCTGTATACAAGGCTCTGCTCCCACCCTATATACATGGCTCCTCTCCCATCCTATATACAAGGCTCCGCTCCCACCATATATACATGGCTCCTCTCCCACCCTATATACATGGCTCCGCTCCCACCCTCTTATACATGGCTCCACTCCCACCCTATATTCATGGCTCCTCTCCCACCCTGTATACATGGCTCCTCTCCCACCCTATATACATGGCTCCGTTCCCACCTCTTATACATGGCTCCTCTCCCACCCTGTATACATGGCTCCTCTCCCACCCTATATACATGGCTCCGCTCCCACCCTCTTATACATGGCTCCTCTCCCACCCTATATACATGGCTCCTCTCCCATCCTATATACAAGGCTCCGCTCCCACCACTATATACATGGCTCCGCTCCCACCCTATATACATGGCTCCTCTCCCACCCTATATACATGGCT
Source organism: Oophaga sylvatica (assembly GCA_033576555.1). Taxonomy (NCBI): domain Eukaryota; kingdom Metazoa; phylum Chordata; class Amphibia; order Anura; family Dendrobatidae; genus Oophaga; species Oophaga sylvatica. The sequence continues at coordinate 13,027 of JARQOD010003934.1, read as the reverse complement.
CCGCTCCCACCCTCTTATACATGGCTCCTCTCCCACCCTATATACATGGCTCCGCTCCCACCCTATATACATGGCTCCTCTCCCACCCTATATACATGGCTCCTCTCCCATCCTATATACATGGCTCCTCTCCCACCCTATATACATGGCTCCGCTCCCACCCTATATACATGGCTCCTCTCCCACCCTATATACATGGCTCCTCTCCCACCCTGTATACATGGCTCCTCTCCCACCCTATATACATGGCTCCGCTCCCACCCTATATACATGGCTCATCTCCCACCCTGTATACATGGCTCCGCTCCCACCATATATACATGGCTCCTCTCCCACCCTATATACATGGCTCCTCTCCCACCCTGTATACATGGCTCCTCTCCCACCCTATATACATGGCTCCTCTCCCACCCTATATTCATGGCTCCTCTCCCACCCTATATACATGGCTCCTCTCCCACCCTGTATACAAGGCTCTGCTCCCACCCTATATACATGGCTCCTCTCCATCCTATATACAAGGCTCCGCTCCCACCATATATACATGGCTCCGCTCCCACCCTATATACATGGCTCCGCTCCCACCCTATATACATGGCTCCTCTCCCATCCTATATACAAGGCTCCGCTCCCACCATATATACATGGCTCCTCTCCCACCCTATATACATGGCTCCGCTCCCACCCTATATACATGGCTCCTCTCCCACCCTATATACATGGCTCCGCTCCCACCATATATACATGGCTCCACTCCCACCCTATATACATGGCTCCTCTCCCACCCTATATACATGGCTCCTCTCCCACCCTATATACATGGCTCCTCTCCCACCCTGTATACAAGGCTCCTCTCCCACCCTATATACATGGCTCCTCTCCCACCCTGTATACATGGCTCCTCTCCCACCCTGTATACAAGGCTCTTGTCATGGGTGCATCGCCACGAAGATCGTCGCGATTGCACATTCTGACTTCTCACAGCTGAGCTGCTGTTTCTTTGTGTTTGGTAATGAGAGAGTTAATTTTATCTAGCTCTTTGCTAAGACTAGGTCCAGCCTCGCCCGGCTGCTTTGGATTATGTTCTAATTAGTTTTCTTTATATTCCTGCCAGTCTGGGTGTTAGATGCCGGTGAAAGCATTCATGTAGTTTAGCAGACTGGATCGGTTCTGGGAATACTTAAGCTAAGAGCTCCTTAGTTGTTTTTACTCTTACAGCTTATAGTTTATCTCTGAGACCTAAGGTGTTCCTACTGTGTGTGAGTGTTGTATGTAAGACTTTATTTACTTTATTTCTTATCTTTCTTGTATGTCTTTCTGTTCATTAACCGTTACCCGGTCATTCCCTTTGGTGGTATTCAGGGTCCTTCTTAGGACTAGAATACAGTTGGCAGGGATTGATAGGAGACAGGGTTTACGCTGGTGGCCTGGACCTCTGTACCTTTAACAGTACCTCCAGGTTGAGGGATTAGTTAGGACCCCAGTTAGGGTCAGCTTAGACCCCGGTCTCCCTCTAGCCAGAGACAGCGTATAACGGATTCCGTATTGACCCACTGGACATTCTGTCAGGTAAATCTATGTTATCATATATCTATGTGCATGTTATATAGTATGTTGCCCTTTTGATATAGATTACTGACATCACATATATATATCTGCTATACAGCGTGACATTTTCACGGCCAATACTAAAGATTCTCCCCAGCTATCATGGATCCAGTAGCCCAGCTGGCCCGGCAGTTGCAGGGATTGTCCATGGAGTTGGCAGACATTAAGTCCAAGGTTTTGTCCCCCCCGGAGCAAACCAGATCTGAACCTAAGGTTGCTCTCCCGGACAGGTTCACTGGTGGGCGGGACAAATTTTTTACTTTCCGGGAGGCATGTAAATTGTACTTTCGGCTGCGGCCTCGGTCATCTGGGAGTGAAGAGCAGAGGGTGGGAATTGTTATCTCGCTCTTACAAGGGGACCCTCAATCTTGGGCGTTCTCTATTCCTCCAGGCTCCCCAGATCTCCAGTCAGTGGATCGATTTTTTACTGCCCTGGGTCTGGTATATGATGATCCGGATCGAGTCTCCCTTGCTGAAACAAGGTTACGTAAAATACGGCAAGGAAATCGTCCAGCGGAGGAATATTCTTCTGAGTTCCGTAGATGGGCAACAGATACTCAGTGGAATGACCCAGCTCTTAGGAGCCAGTTTTGTCAAGGGTTGTCTGACAAATTAAAAGATGTGTTGGCTCAGTATGATTCTCCTCCATCACTGGAGGCTGCTATGGCCCTCGCTATTCGCATTGATAGACGTCTTCGGGGAAGACGCGAGGTAACTCCGCCCCCCGTGATGACTCCACCTACTACTAAAGTCCCTTATACTGAGGTTCCCCTGGTCTGTTCTGAGGAACCCATGCAGTTGGGAGGGACATCATTTTGTAGGAGGGAATCAGCGGTGAGCCGCAAGACTAGAAGGTGTTTCTTTTGCGGGAGAGAGGGACATTTTGTTGGGGGGTGTCCATCCCGGACCTCTTTGAACCAAGGAGTTAACCTGGGAGTGTGTATTTCGTCCCCAAATCCCTCTCAGTTTCTCGTGCCTGCGGAGGTGGTGATTGGTACTAGAACTGAGAGGATTTCTGTTTTTCTTGATAGTGGGTCCGGGGCTAATCTGGTGGACACTCGGTTTGCCCAGGTGCATGGTATGCAACTGAGTGTATTGGCCAAACCGGTCCCTATACTCTCTATTGATTCTAGACCTCTTGGTCAAGGTAGCTTGGTACAAGCTGTTCATAACATAGATCTTCGAGTAGGGGCAATACATAAAGAGCAATTGTCTTGTTATGTGTTGGAGGGTCTACCTACTCCTATTGTGTTGGGACTTCCTTGGTTGGCTAAACATAACCCAGTGATTGATTGGCAATCCAGAAAGATAAGCCAGTGGGGTGAATTTTGCAAGAATAACTGTATGAGCACGGTCATCGGTGCGGTTGTGCCTAGGACTTTGCCTCCTTTTCTGGAGGACTTTTGGGAGAAGTTCTCAGAGGAGGGGTGTAAAGAGTTACCTCCTCATCGCGCATATGACTGCTCAATAAAGTTGCTTCCTGATGCCTTATCTCGTACTTTCCCAGAGGTCGGGAAGACGGATGATCCGGTTCCTATTCCTCAGGAGGGAGTTGTAGTGTCAGCTGTATGCTCTGAGCTTGAGGGGGAGGTATTGGGGGCTCAGGGGGACGCCCCTGTGGGACTTCCAGGGAGACTGATAGTTCCAGATCGCTTAAGACTGAAGGTTACGGAGAACCCTTACAAACGGATGGCTGATAGGAGGAGAGTTTCTGGTCTAGATCTGAAGGTGAACGATCTGGTGTGGTTGTCTACCAGGAATATAAAACTTAAAGTTCCCTCCTGGAGGTTGGGTCCCAGATTCATCGGGCCGTACAGGATCAGTTCCATAATTAATCCTGTGGCATTTCGTCTGGACCTCCCTCCTACGTTTAAAAATCATAATGTGTTTCACAAGTCATTACTTAAAAAGTATGTGGCACCAGTCATACCGTCACCTCTACCTCCTCCTTCAGTGGTAGTCAATGATAACGTGGAAGTTCATTGGAGGGGGTATGGTCCTGAGGAGAGGACGTGGGTCCCTGCGTCTGATGATAACGCAGATCGATTGGTTCGGACCTTTCACACAATTTACCCGGACAGACCTGGTCATGAGGGTCCGGAGGCCCCTCGTAGAAGGGGGGGTACTGTCATGGGTGCATCGCCACGAAGATCGTCGCGATTGCACATTCTGACTTCTCACAGCTGAGCTGCTGTTTCTTTGTGTTTGGTAATGAGAGAGTTAATTTTATCTAGCTCTTTGCTAAGACTAGGTCCAGCCTCGCCCGGCTGCTTTGGATTATGTTCTAATTAGTTTTCTTTATATTCCTGCCAGTCTGGGTGTTAGATGCCGGTGAAAGCATTCATGTAGTTTAGCAGACTGGATCGGTTCTGGGAATACTTAAGCTAAGAGCTCCTTAGTTGTTTTTACTCTTACAGCTTATAGTTTATCTCTGAGACCTAAGGTGTTCCTACTTGTGTGTGAGTGTTGTATGTAAGACTTTATTTACTTTATTTCTTATCTTTCTTGTATGTCTTTCTGTTCATTAACCGTTACCCGGTCATTCCTTTGGTGGTATTCAGGGTCCTTCTTAGGACTAGAATACAGTTGGCAGGGATTGATAGGAGACAGGGTTTACGCTGGTGGCCTGGACCTCTGTACCTTTAACAGTACCTCCAGGTTGAGGGATTAGTTAGGACCCCAGTTAGGGTCAGCTTAGACCCCGGTCTCCCTCTAGCCAGAGACAGCGTATAACGGATTCCGTATTGACCCACTGGACATTCTGTCAGGTAAATCTATGTTATCATATATCTATGTGCATGTTATATAGTATGTTGCCCTTTTGATATAGATTACTGACATCACATATATATATCTGCTATACAGCGTGACAGCTCTGCTCCCACCCTATATACATGGCTCCTCTCCCACCCTATATACATGGCTCCTCTCCCACCCTATATACATGGCTCCTCTCCATCCTATATACAAGGCTCTGCTCCCACCATATATACATGGCTCCTCTCCCATCCTATATACATGGCTCCGCTCCCACCATATATACATGGCTCCTCTCCCACCCTATATACATGGCTCCTCTCCCACCCTGTATACAAGGCTCTGCTCCCACCATATATACATGGCTCCTCTCTCACCCTATATACATGGCTCCTCTCCCACCCTATATACATGGCTCCTCTCCCACCCTGTATACAAGGCTCTGCTCCCACCCTATATACATGGCTCCTCTCCCATCCTATATATAAGGCTCCGCTCCCACCATATATACATGGCTCCGCTCCCACCCTATATACATGGCTCCTCTCCCATCCTATATACATGACTCCGCTCCCACCCTATATACATGGCTCCTCTCCCACCCTATATACATGGCTCCTCTCCCACCCTATATACATGGCTCCTCTCCCACCCTATATACATGGCTCCTCTCCCACCCTGTATACAAGGCTCCTCTCCCACCCTATATACATGGCTCCTCTCCCACCCTATATACATGGCTCCTCTCCCACCCTATATACATGGCTCCTCTCCCACCCTATATACATGGCTCCTCTCCCATCCTATATACAAGGCTCCTCTCCCACCCTGTATACAAGGCTCCGCTCCCACCCTATATACAAGGCTCCGCTCCCACCATATATACAAGGCTCCTCTCCCACCCTATATACAAGGCTCTGCTCCCACCCTCTTATACATGGCTCCTCTCCCACCCTGTATACAAGGCTCCGCTCCCACCCTATATACATGGCTCCTCTCCCACCCTGTATACAAGGCTCTGCTCCCACCCTATAAACATGGCTCCTCTCCATCCTATATACAAGGCTCCGCTCCCACCCTATATACATGGCTCCTCTCCCACCCTATATTCATGGCTCCTCTCCCACCCTATATACATGGCTCCTCTCCCACCCTGTATACAAGGCTCTGCTCCCACCCTATATACATGGCTCCTCTCCCATCCTATATACAAGGCTCCGCTCCCACCATATATACATGGCTCCGCTCCCACCCTATATACATGGCTCCTCTCCCACCCTATATACATGGCTCCTCTCCCACCCTATATACAAGGCTCCTCTCCCACCCTATATACATGGCTCCTCTCCCATCCTATATACAAGGCTCCGCTCCCACCATATATACATGGCTCCGCTCCCACCCTATATACATGGCTCCTCTCCCACCCTATATACATGGCTCCGCTCCCACCCTATATACATGGCTCCTCTCCCACCATATATACATGGCTCCTCTCCCACCCTGTATACAAGGCTCCGCTCCCACTATGGCTCCGCACCCTCCCTTGTATACAAGGCTCCTCTCCCACCCTCTCCTGGGCTCCCCCGTCATCCCTGTCATACTTACCCTCCTCGCTCCGTCGCTGAACTTCCCAGCATCCCTGTCGGCGCCGGCAGCTTCCTGCTTTGCGGTGCGGTGACGTAGTACCGCTCATTAAGGGCATGAATATGGATGCCACGCCTATGGGAGTGGCGTCACGTCCATATTCATGCCCTTAATGAGCGGTACTACGTCACCGCTCAGCACTGGATGAAGCTGCCACGGCCGGGACAGGGATCGCAGCAACGGAAGGTGAGTATCGATGATGGAGCCGGCGACTGTAGCTGTCACTACAGCGCTACAGCCGCCGGCTCCATGTGGGTCCAGCGTTCTGTGCCATGGCTCCGCGGCCCGGCATCGGAACTGCTACGGCCCGGTGGTGGGCCGCGGACCGGCGGTTGGGGACCCCTGATCTAGATGACTGGGCACTGGGTGACGGGTGGCTGTAGGAGCAGTCGGGGAAGGGATTGCAATTCTCAAGGCTTGCAGGACACTTGGGGATGGAGAAATAAACCACTACACACCATAAGATGGATAACTAAACTAATAAATAACAGGGATGGAGAACTAAACCACTACACACCATACCACGAGTAACTAAACTAATAAATAACAGGGGTTGGAGAACTAAACTAGTACACACCAGGGGATGAAGAACTATAGCAGTAGACATCAAGGTGTCACAAAGTCTTGGAATCCCCAGGGCTTGCGGAACAACAGTAGGTGAGGGGTGACGGAGCCAGCTCTTATACACCCAGAAAAAGGGTGAGGGAGCGGATCTCATACACAAGGGGGAGGGGTGATGAAACAGATCTTATACACTGAGGTAAGGGGCCTGGATCTTATCACTGGGGGGAGGAGCAGATCTTATGTGTAGCCCAGCTACGCAGGCACACACATAAAATCCAGGAGAATGCACAGGAAGGTAACCACAAAAGCTTGCTATTCATGCACTTCACTTACAATTTCAGACACACCCACTAGGGGTATAGGAGGTGGTGACACGTAGCAGAGTCAGTCTGTTTCCTGTCTGAGAAGAGCTCAGATCAGTCAGTTAGTTTCCTGTCTTCAGACAGTGCAGTTCAGTGCCAGTTCAGTCTGGACTTGGAGAGGAGAGAGGACTGAATCCTCGCAGAGCTAGCGTAGCTCACCTGACAAAGAAGTGGAGGCTAGTACGGGTGAAGTGCATCATCCTAGCCTAGTCAGAGCTACCCTTAATCAGTACCTCAGTAGAAGCTGAAACAAGGAGGAAACTGAGAGCTGCTCAGCGAGCTCGGGAGAAAGCTGACTATTTCCATCGAAAGCTACAAGTGCTTATGCAAAGAGCAGAAGCAGGGCGAAGAGCACAGTGGAGAAGATAGAGAAGTGCTTTAGGTATTGGATTGCCTGCACTAAATTGCCGGACACCGGAGTCCGAGGTGTTGCTACAGTTTCAAGCTTAGTAACAAGAACACCGGAGGCATCTGGACTACAGGTCGCAGAGAGCAGCCCTAAGTGTCAATACGTAACTGGAGACAGGGAAAACAGGAGTCTAGCCTGATCAGCAAATATAGACTTAGTTTTCACCACTTAGAAGTTTCCACCACAACGTTGGCCGGGCAGTATAGCTATTGAGAAAGCTGGAGATTCAGAGTTAACTTCGCTTCAGGCAAGTTGGACTCACATACAAGTTGGAGTAAAGGAGGCCTCTAACCTGCTCAGCGGTTACCCGAATGTGCATTCTCCACCCCGACCAGCTCCCCGGGATCTGCTTGAACCATCTACCAGTAAAAGGTATGAAAAGAAGCTATTTCGTGTGTGACTGAATTATTATCTATACCCTGCATCATCATCACCATAGACTTCCAGGGACCCGTCTCACCTGTGGGAGACTACCACCCAGCTGCCCCATAACATCCCCTGTGAGTGTCCTTATAGCAGCGCTGGTTCAATTAACCAGATACCACAGGTGGCGTCACGAACTACCTATCCTAAATATCCCCTGTAAATATTCCCCATTGGATGAGCGCCCAGGGCCATAGACCGAGCCACCGCTACCAGTGACAACTCCCATAGATTTCCATGGGCTCGGCTCCGAGTACCCCATTGCCCTGGTACTAAGTGCGACTCAATCTTTGGCGTCACGAACAGGATACGAAAGCTTGCAATTGTGAGTCCTGTGTGCCTATATTGAACTGTTTGGTGAAAAAGACTGTTTGCTGTGTTTGGCGCCAAATTCCGCCATTTTACCGCCATGTTCGCGCCCTCAGGCGCTGGTGAAGGGGGGCGTACCTAAAATAACGCGCAGTTTCCTGGACACGCCCCAACCTGCACCCCAATCTGCATCGCGAGCCGCATCGCAAACTGCATCGCAATCTGCATCGCAAAGCCGCATCACAAACTGCATCACAATCTGCATCACAATTCGCATCGCAAACTGCATCACAATCTGCATTGCAATCCGCATCGCAAACTGCATCACAATCTGCATTGCAATCCGCATTGCAAACTGCATCACAAACTGCATTGCAATCCGCATCGCCAACTGCATCCCAAGATACCGCGGCATCATCAGAACGCCAGCGACAAAGGTCCTGTCTCCACCGCTGCAGCCTGTGAAAGAGGTAGGCTCAGATTAACCAAGGGGGCATCAACATGTCGCAGCAACCGGCAGACGGAGCGGCCCCCGCCGGTGGCCCCAATAGCCCACCGCTTGGCGTCGTACCGCAGGATGGGGGTGCAGGCCCCTCACCTGGCCCGGTGGTCCCGCTAATGCCGCTAACCCTCCCATACATGCCTGGAGCGAAGTGGCTCCCCCAGTACAGTGGCGAGCCAGACACCCTGCCAGGATTTTAAACGGAAGATATGTAGTATTTTGGACATGTACTCAATGACTGAAAAGCAAAAAGCTGCTGTGGTAATAGGACAGTTAGCTGGTGCGGCTGAGAGAGAAGTAGAGACTTGGCCATTGCAGACCAGGAGTCGGTACCTGCGATTCTCTTAAAGCTACAGGCCATCTTTGAGGACCGCACAGAAACGGATCTCCGGATGGCATTTTATCAGTGCTTCCAGAGACCGGGTGACAGTATTAGGGACTACGCCTGCCGACTACAGGGGGCCCTGCGAGCTCTTAAACAGGCTAACCCTACAAGTCCCATTGATGAGAGCCAAATGTTAAAAGAGCAATTCGTGCGGGGACTGAGGTCTCCAGAGGAAAGGAGGACTGTAAACTGGTGGTCCTTGGATCATCCAGATGCCACTTTTGATGCTCTAAAGGACATGGCAATAAAGGGACTGCGACCCTGGAAAAACCTGAGGTGGCAAATCAGTATCACCCGGGTGAAGCCCCTCTAAAGCCGGCAGTACCCACCTTTTCCCCGCAGGTAGCAGAAGCTACAATGCAGGTGACGCCCCCTAGTGAGTTGGAATGTCTGCGCTCAGAAGTGCGCCAGCTGACTAAGAACTTGGCCACTGTAATGGAGGCCCTGCAACTGCGGAAAGAGGAAGGAGGGAAGATCCTACTAGCCGACTGTCCGGAGGATGTCCCTTGGATGAACCGGAGGAAATGGAGGACGTCGCCACACCGGAGGGGACCACGCCCCCCCAGGAGCGACTCCGGAGCAACACCATCCTCGCCGGGAGATCGTCTGCTACCGCTGCAACCAAAAAGGTCATATGGCTCAGCAATGTCCTTTAAACGAGCCGATCTGGGTCAGAGGGCAACACCCAGGAGTAGACTCATCAGGCCCCTTAGACTGGAATCGCAGGTTCGTGGGTGGACGGCCCTACCTGTCCATGATTCTGGGACGGGATTGCAATCCCTGCACTGCTGGACACTGGATCTCAGGTGACCATCATACCTGATGTCCTTTACAATAAATTTTGGTCCATGGACAGTCTCCAGCTTCCAAACCCTGACTTGACAGTGTACGCCACCAATGGCTCCCTGTTGAAGTAATTGGAGCCAAAAACGTGGAGTAAAAGTGGGCAGGGTGGAGCTGAAGGATCAGGGACTTTTAGTGGTAAAGACTGTAAATGAGGAAAATGCCTTAAATGTGATTTTAGGTACTAACATTATCAGTAACTGTTCTGGGAGAAGTTGTGTTTTTGCTCCAACAGCTCGCTGAAGTTGCCAAGCCAAAGCAGAAGGGAGTGATCCAGAGGGAGATCCGGGCCTGATGTGCCAGCAGCAAGCGAAGCTTACAGATGGTGAAATCGGTAATGTACGGGTCACAGACTCGAACCCCATTGTAATAACCCAATGAGTGAAAATGTTAATATGGTGTAGAGCAGCATAGGTCTGAGGGGACAGAATACCAAGCAGTAGTAGAACCCCATCGTCAGAACACAGACCTACACTCATGACTGCTAGAGGGGTAGTGGAAGTAGTAAATGGGAGAGTACCAGTACGACTTCTCAACTGGGGGGACGATGAAGTAAATTTGCCACGTTATTGCTACAGTTGCTAAATTCATGCCGTAGATAACAATTCTATCCTCACAACCGAGTCCTTAGCCTCCGCCAACCAGCGGAGGATAATGATCCGGCAACCCCAGTAGCGGGACTGGGTGTCAGCAGCTTCATATAGGGACAGACACCACTTCCGTCCACCAGAAAACAGGGGGTACTACGGGTGGTACAAGAGTACGCACAAGTATTTAGCAAGCACCACCTTGATTTTTGGGACCATTAAGGAGTACAGCATGATATCCCTACAGGCAGTCATCCTCCCATCAAAGAGCGGTACAGGCCCTACCTCCAGCCCACTATCAGAAAGTAAGGAAATGCTGCATGACATATGAAGAAAGCCGGGGTGATAAGGGATAGTTGTAGCCCCTGGGCGGCACCTCTAGTGCTAGTTAAGAAGAAGGATGGTAGCATGCGAATGTGTGTAGATTACAGACAAGTAAATCGTATAACACATAAAGATGCATACCCATTACCACGCATAGAGGAATCCTTAGCTGCTCTGAAAACGGCTAACTACTTTTCTACCCTCGACCTTACTAGTGGGTACTGGCAAGTAGCTGTGGCTCACGCCAAAGAACAAAAGCAGTCAAAGGTCAATGTGAGAAAATAGAAAAAAACTTTATTACTAAATATGGATAAAAAGCATCACACAACAGGTGGGACCTGTGTGTGTGTCATGCAACACGGTAAACATGTATATTCAGCAAGGGGAGCCGCATGTGGTAGATATAATACATGTAATAAACTTCAATTCGTATCAAACGAGATGGTATTCACATAATTATAATACATAGGTATGTAATAGAGGTAATGATGGATAATAATATGGTACATACCAGAAGAGAGTCACCAATGTGACACCACACTGCTGCCCTGCCGCCCCAACGCGCGTTTCGGAGGATCTCCTTCCTTCCTTCTTCAGGGGGCAAGGATACAGCCGAAAAAAGCCATAAAATATACAAAAAACAGGAAATACCATCTGTGTCTAATTAGGGTACACACCTCCCAATTAATAGAAGCACCTAAACACATCTGCGTTTGGAGTAAAGAAATGGCCGATGCACCTCATAATTACCGTCGCCATGACGACCGGACCGCAGCGCTATCCTTGGGTGAACGCCAAGAACACATGGGGCCCCATGTGGGTAAGCGTCCGCAATTCAGCGGGCAGTATACCGGAAGTTCCAGGAGCGGACATGCGCAGTAGCGCCAAGAAGGTGCATACAAAAAAACAAGAGATAGAGCATACATAGTAAAATGGCGGCGGCCATTTTTCTGAAGACCAGAGCAGAAATATGTTCATATCGGTGCAGGGTATGCCCAAAACCCGTGATATTAACAATGCTATTGCTACTCAGTATCTAGTATAAACATAATAGACGATATATATGTATACAAACAATAAGGCAATGAATAATAAACAATACAGGAAAATATATGAAAATAAAATACAGAAGAAAAATAAAAATAAAATAAAAAATACAAAAAAGGAGGAAATGTGTAGCAATCAAAAAATTAAATAAAAAAGTAAACACAGACATATCAAAGTGGGGAAAAATTAATACATGGCCAATGGACACATACATATCTAACAAGCATGTCAGGGACATATATACCCTCCAACGGAGGATATAGATATACTATATATCCTCTGCATATGTAGAAAATCATGACCATCTTGATTAATCTATATATCAATATTATCTACAACGCAGGGATGATTAGACGAAAGAGTATAAATTCCATCCCTGATGACTCACAAGAACATAATATATAGAAACAATTTTTTAAATAATCGATAACAAAATAAACAAATATCCTATCATGATAATTAGAAAGTCCTTTTGATGTACTGGCAAATTGCCTAGTAAACTTGTCAGCAATAATTCTTATATCGATCCGATGAATCACTGCGTAGATCATTGGTATATAGTCCCATGCAGATAAAAGAGAAGGTTGCAAGATGTGGTCCGGGATGTATAGAATATGGAAACCCACACTCAAGACTAGAATAGAATAAAAATTAATATTAAAATCAATTACAGGTCCATGTACACACTTGGGACCTTCTCTTTTATCTGCATGGGACTATATACCAATGATCTACGCGTGATTATCGGATCGATATAGAATATTGCTGTCAAGTTTACAGGCAATTTTGCCAGTACATACAAAAGGACTTTCTAATTATATGAAGGATATTTGTTATTTTGTTATCGATTTTTTAAAAATTGTTTCTATTATTATGTTCTTGTGAGAGTCATCAGGGATGGAATTTATATACTTTCGTCTAATCACCCGCGTTGTAGATAATATTGATATAAGATTAATCAAAGGGTAATGTATTCTAATATGCAGAGGATTATAGTATATCTATACCTCCGTTGGAGGGGAGTAGTCCCTGACATGCGGTTGTTAGATATGTATGTGCCATTGGCCTGTATTTAATTTTTCCCCCCTCTTTTATGTCGGTTTACTTTTTTATTTAATTTTTTGATTGCACACATTTCCTCTTTTTTGTATTTTTTTATTTTATTTTTATTTTTCTTTGTATTTTATTTTCATATATTTTCCTTGTATTGTTTTATTATTCATTGCCTTATGTTTGTTTTTAAAAAAATCGCTATTAATT
>JARQOD010003933.1:0-59714 GCA_033576555.1 Oophaga sylvatica | reverse complement strand
GGTTATATGTTGAAGGTGGAAGTTTAAATGTGAGCGATAAGGTGAGAGAGATAAGGAAGTAAAAGTAAAGAAAAGGGGGGTGAGGCATGTAATTGAGGAAGAAATGAAAGACAAAATTAAAATACTGAAATTCAAAACAAAAGCAAAAATAAAAAATAAAAAAAAATAAAAAAATAAAAATCAAAATAAAAATAAAAAAGAGTATATAATGGAAAATATATAGAAAATAAATGGGAAGAAATGAAAAATTTTGGATTGAAAAAGGAATGAGTATAAAAAATAAAAATAATCAAAAATAACTCATTGGCCAGTTCCTTTGGACCTCATGATTCTCATTTGGTGTGACATGCACTGTGAGCTGTGAGGTCTTATATAGACAGGTGTGCGCCTTTACAAATCAAGTCCTATCAGTTTAATTACACACAGCTGAACTCTAATGAAGGAGTAGAACCATCTCAAGGAGGATCACAAGGAAATGGACAGCATGGACATAAATATGAGTGTCTGAGCAAAGGGGCTGAATACTTATGACCATGTGATATTTCAGTTTTTCTTTTTTTAATAAATTTGCAGAAATGTCTACATTCTGTTTTTTTTTTCAGTAAGATGGGGTGCAGAGTGTACATTAATGAGAAAAAAATGAACTTTTTTGCATTTACCAAATGGCTGCAATGAAACAAAGAGTGAAAAATTTAAAGGGGTCTGAATACTTTCCAAACCACTGTACAGGTAATACAAGTGATCACCTAATACAGTGATCACCAGTGACATTATACACAGGAGCTCGTATATAGTGTCATTTGTACAGGTAATACAGTGATCCCAGTGACATTATATACAGGAGCTCTGTATACAGTTTTCAATTTACAGGTAATACAGTGATCACTAGTGACTTTTACATGGGAGCTCTGTATATAGTGTACATGTAATACAGTGGTCACCAGTGACCTTATACACAGGACCTTGAATATAGTGTAAAGAGTGTACATGTGATACACTGACTCACCAGTGATGTCTCTAGGTGAAGCCCTTCATCTTTTCTTCACCTGGCACAGACCACCATCACTTCTTCCTAGCCGGACTCCTCATGGTCAGACACAGAGAATTTTTAAAATGAACTTTTGTTCGTGGGAAAACCTCTTTAATGTGACCAGCTTCCTCTGCCTGTAGACACGTCACGCATCTGCTTGCCGGGATCAGTCGAACGATTCAGTGCGCCTGCGCAGAATTTGCGCAAGCGCGGTGCGACGGTTTTTTTCACTGTTTGTACCGCGCAAGAGGCTGCGTGTGTGAGTGTGAGTATGTGAGTGTGTGTGTGTGAGTGAGTTTGAGAGTCTGAGTGTGAGTGTCAATGTGTGTGAGTGTGAGTCTTGAGTGTGTGAGTGTGAGTCTGAGTGTGTGAGTCTGATGTGTGGGTGTAAGTTTTGTGTGTGACTCTGAGTGTGAGTCTGAGTGTGAGTGTGTGATTTCTTGAGTGTGTGAGTGTGAGTGTGTGAGTCTGAATGTGTGAATCTGATGTGTGCGTGTGAGTCTGAGTGTGTGACTCTGAGTGTGTGAATGTGAGTGAATGTGTGTGTGAGAGCGTGAGTGTGAATGTGAGTGTGTGTGTGTGTGTGTGAATGTGTGAGTTTGTGTGAGTGTGTGAGTTTGTGTGAGAGTCTGAGTGTGTGAATGTGAGAGTGTGTGAGTGTCTGTGGTGCATACGGCGTATAGAGTGTGTGTGTGTGTGGTGCGACAGTGTTCCGCTGGTAGTCCCGCGCAATAGGTTGGTAACAGCAGCAGTTTTCATATTGAGACACCTATCACTTGGGTGTCCCAATATGGCGGTTGTGAATTTCCTCCGCTTGGAATTCTGGGATATGGTGAAATCTGGACAGAACAGGAAATGAAAACATTACAAGGCAATTATATAAATAGATGTGCCCCATCCTGGCCCTCTAGGTCCCTTGGCTCTTGCTGTGTTCCCTAGGTCCCTTGGCCCTGGTTGTGCCCCCTAGGTCCCTTGAGACTTGTTGTGTCCCTTAGGTCCCCTATCATAGTGGCACAGCCAGGGCCAAGGGAGAAAAATTAAAAAAAAAAAATAATGGGTCTCAGAAAATGGCGACACAAACAATATTTTCTTCACACCTCAGAATTTTTTTCACTATTAAAATATTAAAAAAAACTACCGGTATACAATTTTGGTATCACTAAAATTATACTCACTAGGAGAATCGGGGATTTGACCGATCATTTTTTCCTGCTCAATGAGCGACTTAATGCCAACAAAAGAGAATGAAAAAGATAATTGGCGTGCACTCTAGTCTTAGTGATGAGAGGTGCTGGTACAATGGGCCAATAGGTCCAAACACTAGTAATGTATAATTTTACCGCACACTCATAAAGGTAAATATGAAAATTTATTGTGAACAGCAAATCATGGGAGTCAAACAGAATAGAAGCAAAGGCATAGGCAGAAGCGAAATATAACGACGTTTCGGCTCAACCTGAGCCTTAATCATGTGCTTGCTCAATCCTGGAATGGTGGATAAGTGCTCAAAAAAGAGAGGAGAGATCCCCCATAGAAAGATATTGCTAGTCAAGAGTCCTTTAAGTAATTTGGAATTAACCTGTATGGTCTTAAATGTAGTTCAAAAGCAGCGCTCCCGCGCCTTGCTTAGTGCTGCACTAAGCAAGGCGCGGGATCACTGCTTATGAACTACATTTACAGACCATACAGGTTAATTCCAATACTTACTTTCTATGGGGGACTCTTGGCGGTCCTGCAAGGGTTGAGCGTTTATCTTGGTTACAGTGGAGGAAGCAAACACCGGCGCACAGATAATAGGAGTTATGCGCAGGTTTTTCATCACTCCACACCCTGTGGTTACTGATATTTAGCTTTTGACTTAAGTAAACAAGGATATATAAAATACTGACAAGCTAGAACAGAGGTCTCAAACTGCATTCCTCAAGGGCCGCAAACAGGTCATGTTTTCCGGATTTCCTTGTATTGCACAGTTGATAATTTAATCACCTGCACAGACAATGATTCCAGCACCTCGTGCAATGCTAAGGAAATCTTGAAAACACGCACGGTTTACGGCCCTCGAGGAATGCAGTTTGAGACCCCTGAGCTAGAAGATTATAAAACCGCAGGAGCAATCTGGGTTATCTTCCTGTGAAAAAAATCTTTTGTGCACCCATCACTTATATGACTTGATATAAATAATTATTTTTTTGCATCATTTGAGTCTCTTTTATTTTGATGTAGTGCAGGCCACGCACGCGCGTTTCCTCTCCATTCAGGACAAGGCTCCATAACCTCGTTCTTGGGGATCGCTGGGGGTCCTATCTATCCTATTTCCAAAATTAGGGGTTAACTTGATTTTTTAAGAATAGCCCTTTATTGAGCATAAAAATGACCTGACCACATGATTTTGCTGGTCAGATCGATTATGGCAATACCAATCAATTCAATTTCAGATATGTAAAGTTTGGGAATCATAGCTTTCGTATTTAATTTGAAGTATATGAGAGTTGTTTTTTTTATGCGGTAGTCCATCATTTTTTATTTTGATCGCCTTTATTTCATTTCTTTGGAAGGTACGATGAATTAAAAACAGCCATGTTGCCCTTTTATTTTATTTTTATTTACAGCATTAACCATGTAGAAAAAAACAGCAGTGTTCCAGCTCTTGAATAAAAAACAAATCCTTTATTGGAAAAAATTATTTAAAACATAAATGCTCCGGGAAGGATCGCATGACAGAAGATAACAAGCAACGCGTTTCGATCACATCCTTGATCTTTTCATTAACCATGTAGCTTAACCCTTTCTTAACTAAGCCAATTTTTTCAAATCTGACGTGTCACTTTATGTGCTAATAACTCTGGAATGTTTCAACATATCCCAGTGATTTTGAGATTGTTTTTTTTTTGTGACACATTATACTTTATTTTAGTGGTAAATTTGGATCGATATGTTTTGCAATGATTTATAAAATATCAGACATTTGACAAAAATGTAAAAAATTTGCAATTTTCAAACTGATTATCCTGTGAGAGGAGTCCTTTATCTATCCTGACTCCATTTAGATTATTCTATGCATATCTCCTTGCTTTCCAAAATGGAGTCTGTGCATCATTTGAGATAAGGGAATCTAAGGAACATCTTTGTCTAAGAGATAAACTAGGAAAGTGAAAGAAAGAAGTGAGCCACATCTAAAGGGTATGCCACACTAAGCGAGATCGCAAGCGAGATCGCTAGAAGATCACTACTGCGTCACCATTTATGACGCAGTAGCGATCTCGTTTGCGACGTCACTGTGTGTGACATGTAGCAGCGATGTGGCCCCTGCTGAGATGTCGTTGATCGCTCATGAACGTTCTGAGCCGTTTTTTGGTCATTGGTGTCCCGCTGGTGAGTCTGAATCGCTGAGTGTGACACCCTTTATGAACGACTTCACCAGCATCGCAGGTGGGACTAGGTTTTCCCAATGACTGCAGAGGTCGTTATACAGATCGCTGAAGAGATGTGTTTGGAATCACAGATCGCTGATGAGTTGTGTTTGGAATTTAACTAGCGTCCAAATAGCGATCGCACTAGCAATCTCGCCAGGTTAAGTCGTTGTTGTGATTGCTAGTGCGATCGATAAGTGTGGCAGTGCCTAGGTACTGCCACACTACACAATCCCGCTAGCGATCTCGTTTAGCGTCGCATACTAATGAGATCGCTAGCGGGATTGTTTCTAATATCGCTAGTAGCAGCCTATTTTAGCGATGTCGTTAGGAACGCTATCGCGGTTAGCGATCTCCTTAACGACTTTAGCGGTACAAAAGTACCGCTAAATCGCTAAAAAAAGGTGCCACACTCAGCGATTAGATACTTACCAGCGGGGCGCCAGCGACGAAAATAGGGTCCGGAACGATTCCAGCGACGAGCGAGATCACAGCAGGAAGCTCGCGCTGGTAGATGCGCACACAACAACATCGCTAACGGGATCGCTAAAATAGTGACGTTTTTAGCGATCCCGTTAGCGAGTTGTTTAGTGTGGCATTACCCTTTAAGATCCTTAAAGTGAACCTGTCAGCAGTAATTTGCTAAGTAAACTACAGACAATATCATGTTGTTGTTTACACTGATTAAAATGATACCTGGGGTGAACAAATCCATCTCGTGGTCCTTGTGTAATCAGTGATAGAAGTTTTCAGTTAATGAGATGCTCGTGCTCTGGGGCAGGACTTTAGCGAGAGTCTTATCTTCCAGCTTTAAGCCAGAGAATCCAAGGAGAGACCTGCCCACAGTCCGCCCCGAAACATAAACATGTTCCTCATCATAGAGACGGACTATTACTGTTCGGATTCGCCCATCTTTACTTGTAACAATTAGTTGATTGTACCTGGTGGAGCCGAATTTGGTGATTTCTAGCAGCAGCCTTTCGTAGTGCTAAGGAAACCCATATGGTTCCGGCTCCTAGAAGTAGGGGCGATGGATTTCATGTGATTATATAAAACTCGCAAGGACAATTACTCAGTCAAGGTGGGCAGCTCACCTGAGTCCCTGCTGCTCACCCACAGTGCTCGCCCAGTCTGCTACCATCAGACCTGACACGCCAGTCTAGGGGACCAGATACTGTAGAGCTCAAGGAGGGTGTGTGGCATCCTGGAATCCTAGTGAAATGCTGGCCATGATGAGTAGAATGCCAGACCCTGAAATGCTTCCCATGCCATTTATTAGAGAAGTAGGAAAATTATAAAGTCTTTCTCCTGTTGTTGGCCGGATTTAGAGGACCTGGTGTCAGCAATGACAGGGGATACTATTTTACCCCCTTTTGGTGGGGGCATTAGGGGCCCTACCCACTGATGATACTTCGCTGGATTTGGGGAAGCAGGATGTGAGAAAACTCACCCAGTAGGGGCCGGTCAGGTTAGCCTCCAGTCACCACCCTTCATGATATCCAGCAGGATGCTACAGAGTCAGTAGAAATATATTATACCTGGCTCTGGCAAAGATAGTAGTATCTAGGATACGAGAGCATGTCAGAGGTCCACACCTGTTTACTGTCCTGAGCCTTTGTTGAAGGTTTAAAAGCCCATAAATAAAGAGAAACTAATAGTGTCCCTCCTGGAGTACCGGACTGTGGCCCCGGCCGTGATACTCTAAATAGCAACCAATGTCCTGAATTACAAGGCAAAACCCCGGTCCCGAGTCCCTCTTATGTATGACCAGTCCTACAAGGGAACCAGACCAGGTAAGGACAAAGAAAACGTCACGTTATAATTGTTGAAAGCCTGGACACATAAGGAGGAATTGCAGACTCCCTCCTAGACTCAGAGGAGAGCATGATAACCCCCCTAGTCCTATCTTCTTTAGCGGGGAAGTCAGGGTCTCACTAGAGCCATAAATGCCGTGCAGTTCCACCTGGATAAGTCTGCTGAAATTGTTCTTTCTACTTTACTGTTTATGTCCCTCATAATGTTACTGCTATTCTTTCTAAAGGACACCCAAGCCATCTCAGGCTTTAATGTGCCTTCCTTATGCCTGAAAACATCACCATTCACCGTTGCACTACTCTGAATCCAGCATTCTTGGGGAGGGTTGGTAGTGGTAATCTGGGTGTGAGTCGCCCGCCAGGGCCGTGGGGTACTCGGCACCGAGCCCGTTCACTTCTATGGGGGATGTCACGGCGACACAGCTCGGTCCGTGGCCCTGGACGCTCACTGAAAAGGGGGATATTTACAGGGGATTAAAGTATTTGTAGGATGTTTGTGACGCCACCTGTGGTACCTGGTCAGGGTGACCAGCGCTGCTATACAGATCCGCTGAAGGGTTGGTGTTGGGCAGCAAGGTGTTAAGCCTTCCACAGGCAAGGCTGGGGTCCTTCAGGGTAAACGGAGTGTAGGGGTGCAGGATGGAGGAGGGAGTTCAGCAGCAGGAGTAATAAGGTAGACACACACAAAAGTCTCTTTCTGTACCTTTACTGGTGGAATGGCAGGCACGTCCCGGGGTGCTGGCAGGGTGAAGGATGCACGTCCAGTTCTTCCCACTGAGTAGGTGTAGGGCCTCCTCTCTCCTGTAATATGAGTCTCTGACCTGTATGAAACGAGGTCTAACTCTGTCTTTAACTTTGCACCCGGCTGATTTTTGTATAGGGCTTTCTATTGGAAGAACACATCTCTAATGGCTGTTCCTGCCAGACTCCTGTCTTCCTAACCCAGTCACGTATCAACACCTATGGGCTCCTGCGACTTGTAATCCCGCAGGGTCTCCGGTATCTCCTGCTAGTTGTGAAGGATCCAGCAAGCTCGGACCCGGCGTCCGGTTAATCATAGTAGAGGTAAGCTATCAATGCTGTTTCCACCTCTGTCACTCTCTTCTTATCCACTCGCCTTTCGTCCTACTCAACCCTCACATAAGCACACTAGCAGATGGTGGACTGCTTCTTCTCCTTTCTTCACCGCTCTCAAAGCGTCGGCACGCTTGCTCACTGAAATGAACTCAGTTGACTCAGTTCTGACTAGGCTGGAGTGGCTACCTTTTCACTTGTACTAGCCTCCACACGTTTGAACTAAGCTTGGAGCTGCAGATTTCAAGTTCTTTCAACAACTGCTGTTCTCTCTCTCTCTTCTCTCAAGAGAACTAGACTCAGACTAATCTGCTCTCTCTGAGGAGACTGAAACTCTGTGAGCTCTCTGAGGTGACTACTGACTGCAGCCCTCAGACTAACTATCTTCCTGTGGCTTCACCATCCTTATATACACTAAAAAAGCTCCCTCTGGTGGCTCTAGGGATTGGTGAAGATGTGTGTATGCATATTGGGTCCTCTAGTGGTCATTACCTTCGGTGCATCCCTCTGAGAAGTAAGAATCCAGGCACAGCTGGGCTCTACAGGTGACCTACTAGTTGAGCCAGAAGAGGAAAATGACTGTATACAACTAATGTCTCAGATTTTCAGTAATGTTACCAATGCCCCACTAGATAACCTGGACCATGAGCTCGTTGTGGATTAATTGCGGCATGGCGTGGATGGTCGGTTTAACACTGGATTGATTTTGTTTCCCTCCATGAAACCATAAAAGCAGAATCACTGCACTCACACATGTCCGCCCAGGAAGTTGAACTCCGTGTCCTAGAAGAAGCCTGCAGACATGCAAAGGACGACTCAACTACAGCTAAGGGCAACCACCTGGCCAACCAGGCTGCAAAATCTGCACCTTACCAACGAACAGACAATCCTGCCGATGTGGCAGCTGCACAGGTGGCCTCTGCCACAGACCTACCTGTGACCTATGACCCTCTACAGAAGCTACAACAGGCTAGTGCTGAAGAATTCACCAGATGGCAAGAGGAGGGAACTGTACAGTCACCGGAAGGTCCAGAGGCGGACACTTAGCCGTTGCAGCCGGAGTAGCTGCAGCGGGGCCCGGAGATGGAGAGGTGGCAGTAATACTCAGGGCAATCTGGCCTGTTGCTTGAAATCCTGCAGCTCTACTGCCTTCAGGTGAAAATGGCAGTCGAGCTGTAGGAATCCGTCCTCTGCTTCCTGTTCGGCGCATTCTCTATGACACAGGCGCGCCTATGTCAGAGAGAAAGTTAACAGCAACAAAGAAAGAAGCAGTGATGCCTCGGAGGAACGGATTCAGAGGTGAGTGTTATTTTTTTTTCAATGCACTGAAGAGAAGACAGTTAGGGATGTGGGGGAGAGGACAATGATGGGATGTGGAGGAGAGGACAACGATGGGATGTGGAGGAGAGGACAATGATGGATGTGTGGGAGAGGACAACGATGGGATGTGGAGGAGAGGACAATGATGGATGTGTGGGAGAGGACAACGATGGGAAGTGGAGGAGAGGGTAAGGTCCATAGGACACTTTGTAATGCATTGTAAGGTGGGAGAAGACGCTGTCAGGGACTTATAATGAATTGGGAGGAGGCGAAGGATGCTAAGTACCTGATAATGTCTTCTCCCAGCGACAAATTCATTATGATGCTATCAAGGACTGATCTTGAATGGGGGGACACAGGACTGGGACTAAGGCTATGTGCACACGTTCAGGATTTGCAGCAGAAAATTCTGCTGCATATCCTAAGTGTTTGACAGGAAGAACACTGTGTAAAATAATTTTTTTACATGCTTTTGTTGCATATTTTCCTCACTTATTAGTATCGGGGAAATACGCTGCACAAATTGAAATTATGCAGATTGTAATCTGCTGCAAATCTGCACGGAAAAAATAAGCAATGTGTACCTGAAACTTCAGGGATATGATTCACTTTGCTTGTACTGTAAAATCTTGCATATTTTCCGCAACAAAAAAGTAGTATGTGCGCAAAGCCTTTGAAGCGAACCTGTCACCAGGTTTGGCCGGTATGAGTTACGGCCACCGCCTTTCAGGGCTTATCTATTGCATTCTATAATACTGTAGATAAGCCCCCGATCCGACCTGCAAGAGAAGAAAAATAACTTTTATTATACTCACCTGCGGGACGGTCCGGTCCCATGGGTGTCACAGGTCTCGGTCCGGCTCCTCCAGTCTTCTTGGGATGCCGCCCTCCTCTTGCTTCATGTGGATGACGGCATTGCGCTCCTGCAAAGTACTGCAGTGTGAAGGCTCCGGGAAAGGTCAGAGAAGGTCAGCACCTGTGCACCGCAGGAATTTGCTCTGCCCTCAACAGGGCAGATAAGTACTCCTGCCCAGGAGCACGATGCCAGGAAGCCATGAAGCAAGCAGGAGGGGGGCATCGCAAGAAGATGGGAGGCGCCGGACCAAGACCTGCTACACCCATTGGAATTGTGAGAGCGGGATTTATATATTTATTCTGACTCCATTTTGTTTTTTCTATGTGCATCTCCTTGCTTTCCAAAATGGAGTCTGTGTATGTTTTTTGATAGGGGAGTCTAAGGAATTTATTTATTTCAGTCTAACGGGACTTAGAGATAACATAGGAAAGTGAAAAAATAAGTAAGAGCCACACCTAAGACCCTTAAGACACACCTAGACCCTAAAGATGGATGTAAATGATACTAACTTTAGTCAATTAGATGTATATTTGCTAATGTAAGCATATATGTAGAGATAAACTGAGCCAATTATATTGCTACAATGTATGTCCAGAGAAAACCTATATAAACACTGACCGATGATGTAATAAGACAAAGTTCTGTTCAGATATATGTGTGAGTGTCTGCATGACTCTCTCCGGTACGTACTTGGATCCGCCGGCTGGTACCCGGCAATAATAGGGAATTTTTCCTACTGGTTCCTTTTAATCACTGTGAATCAAAATCAAATCCCCCTTTGTAATTCCCTTAGTTAGATTGTAAAATAAAAAATAAAAATAAAAACAAATTTTCTTCCATTCTTTGCAGTTGGAGTTAAGTTTGTGTTAGGCTTAGGGTTAGGGTTGGAGTTAGGATTGTGTTAGGGTTGGAGTTAGTACTGGGGCTTTTTCAAAAGTAAAAAAAGTTGACTCGCTACTCGAGTTTGCATTGGATGCACGGGTATGCAGGAAGTATCGCGGATGTTTTTTTTTTTGAGTGTCTAACAGCAGCAAAATATGCGAGGCGGGGATTTGAGTCTCGTGACTTGTAACTCGAGCACTCGTGATACTCGGTGCATACCCAAGCACCCGATGCAAACTGGAGTAGCGAGCACTTGATCTCAACACTAATAATGATGTATTCAATATGACGACCTAATGTTAGCAAATTTTGTGTCGTACTTGTGGGCTCAAAGTGCTCACTATACCCCTGGGTAGAATTCTTGACGGGTATAGTTTCCAAAATGGGGTTACTTGTGGGGTGTTTCCACTGTTTAGGCACATCATGAACTCTCCAAACGCGACATGCCATTCACTCTCGATTGCAGGCAGTTTTGCGTCCAAACAGTCAAACGGTGCTCCTTCCCTGCCATGAACCCAAGCAGTAGTGTTCCCCCACATATGGGGTATCGGCGTTCTCATGAGAAGTTATGCAACAAATTTTGTGATACATTTTCTCCTGTTATCCTTGTGAAAATAAAAAAGTATGGGTCTAAGGTTTTTTTTTTTGTGAAAAAAAGTTAAATGTTCATTTTTTTACCTCCACATTGCTTCAGTTCCTGTGAAGCAACTGAAGGGTTAATAAACTTCTTGAATGTGGTTTTGAGCACCTTGAGGGAACAGTTTTTAGAATGGTATCAATTTTTGGTATTTTCTGTCATATAGGCCCTTCAAAGTCACTTCAAATGTGATATGGTCGCTAAAAAAATGGTTTTGTAAATTTTGTTGGAAAAATGAGAAATCGCTGGTCAACTTTTAACTCTTCTAACTTCCTCACAAAAGAAGATTGTTTAAAAGTTGTGCTGATGTAAAGTAGACATGTGAGAATTGTTAGCTATTAACTATTTTGTGCAACATAACTCTTCGGTTTAAGGTCAAAGAAATTAAAAGTTTGAAAATTGCTAAATTTTCAAAATGTTCGCCAAATTTCTGTTTTTTTTCCCCACAAATAAATGCAAGTTATATTGAAATTTTTTTACCACTATCATGAAGCACAATATGTCATGAAAAAGCTTTCTCAAAATCAGTGTGATCCGTTGAAGAGTTCCAGAGTTATTACCTCATAAAGTGACAGTGGTCAGAATTGTAAAATTTGGCATGGTCTTTAAGGTCAAAATTGGCTCGGCCACTAAGGGGTTAACCCAGATAGATATACCCCAAAAAATAGCTAATAACATTTATTCATGACTGCAGGTGATCGAATGCAGTGCCCAGACAACCACAAAGCGGAAGAAATCAAAGGAACTATTTATTTCCCTAATGTAGTGGTAAATTGCGGTAACTATAACAACGGTGAATAATGCAAAACAGGATAAATACAGCATAAAAATATAAAATATCAGATATACAATGAATCTTCAGGTTCACTCTAGCTATTATAACAGTCTCTTGTTATATGCCCTTTTAACTCCTCACAGGGGCAATTGACCCTGCATCATCAAAGTCACGGTATTTTCTCTTCTTCTAACACTGTCCCTAGTGGGGGTCTCCGGTTCTTCCCACTAGGCTGCAAGTTCTCCTGACAAAGTCTAACAGGGCCACCTTCACTTCAACTGGCCCCTGCTCTGGCTGCAGTACTAGCCCAGACCAATCCATGTGTCTCGACCACGCACCACAATTGTGGGTTACCAGGGCAATGGGGTACTCGGAGCCGAGCCCATGGAAGTCTATGGGATTTGTGTCACTGGCAGCGGTGGCTCGGTCCGTGGCCCTGGCGGTCAGGCGTATGATGGGGGGGATTATTTACAGGGGATTGGTAGATAACAGTTCATGACGCCACCTGTAGTTTTCTAGTCACTAAGACCAGCGCTGCTGTAGATCTCTGAGGGGATGTTATGGCAGCTAGATGACGGGTCCCTCACAGGTGGGACTGGTCCCTCAAAGTCTATGGTTATAATCATGTAGGTGCAGATAAATGAATCAGTCTCACACCATCCAGCGTCTTTCCATACCTTTTACTTGTCAGATGTTAAGGCAGGTCCCGGGAGCTGGTCGGGGTGGAGAATGTGCTTTGAGATAACAGCTGAACAGGTTAGATGGCCTCCTTTACTTCCAATATGATGAGTCCAACTAGCATAGAGCTAAGTTAACTCCGAATACTCCAGCTAACTCCATAGCTGTACTGCCCGGTCAGCATTGTGGTCGGAGTCTTCCAAGTAATGGAACTAGGTTCTTGCTTTTGTCGTGCACTGACTCAAAGTCCCTATTCCACCTGACCCCTGTTACGTACCGACAATAGGCTTGTTCCTGTGACCTGAAGTCCAGCGAACCTCTGGTTTTTCTTATCACTACGCCTGAAGCTGTAGCGACACTTCGGTCCCCAGTGACCGGTGATCAATGCAGGATAGTTCAATCCTTAAGGCACGTCTAGAATTCTTTCCACTGCGCCCTTCGCCCTGTTCGTGCTCTTAACATAAGCACTCCACACTTCCTAAGGTAGTACAAGTCAATCCTTCCTTACTTCTTCCTTGGAGCTTGCTGACAGATTCTCAGTATTCTCCTAGTTCAGGAACACATCAACTGAACTTCACTGTCCTTGGGACAGGCGACTGAAGTTTCTGCTGCAAACTTCCCTTTCTCCAAAGCTGTCTCCGTCTGTCTGACTTTAGCTCACACAGAGCTCTGACAGGAAATTGCAATCTGATCTCCTCCCTCCCTCCGAGTCCAGACTAGACTGACCGACTGACTTCTGTCCGACGACAGGAAACTGACTACTCTGTCCGAAGACAGGAAACAGACTGAGCTCTGCTGTATGTCACTAACTTATATACCCTATGGGTGTGTCCAAATGTGTGCTGGAGTGAATGGATATCAAGCATTAAACTGTTACCTCTCCGCACATCCTCCAGGATTTTATGTGTGCCTTACACACCAGGGCTACACATCCCCCCTTGGTAAAACACAGCACTCCCGGGCTGTAAAATACAAAAAGAAAGACATTTTGTTTTGCATTTAAACATTTAACATCAAACTCTTACCAGCAGGAGGTACGAATCACTTGAACGTTACATTATGTACAGTAAGAAAATACAAGAGAAACACATCAATACGTTTGCAATATTCTTGTGAAGGACCCGCACCAAACCTTCAACGTGGGTCCTGGGTGGGCTGCAGGACTTCTGAATGCAGACCTCACTCAGTGCCACACCATACGGGTTTTCTGTTCAGAGGTAGTTGTGGTGGTTTCATGTAAAACCAAGGTAATGCACCTTAGTGCAACTATTTACAAGATAAAAGTTTTTTGGGCTGGCTCAGTCCCAGCCACGCAGTTCATTATGAGGCACATTTTCAACTAATTCACATTATATCAGGTTCTGTTTACTCAACTAGAGTATCCCCTATAAACTTGGTGCAAATATGCAACCACTTATCACATAAATACCATAAAGTGCAAAACTCTCTTTTTCTGCTTACCCAGCCGGGTATTCTATTTTAGCAAAATATGTAAACATTACATACTCATATCAAAGGTGCAAATTATTTTCACTTTTCAGGAACTTATATACATATGAATGTGGTAAACCCTGTCTGGGTCCTACCGGTCTTTATTATTTACTAATTTCAGTGACGTCTTCCACACCGGGTGCTGGAACGACGCGATGATCCTTAGATCTCATGACAAACAAGTCGTGACTTGCTATCAACGTTTGTGTCGCTACAGTCCTCGTGCGAACCACTGGGGGCGCAACGGGTATCTCGTCATTACAAGATGCTGATGGCATCGCTGCTGGTGCCGCCACGTCCGGCGGTATAATTTGTGATTTGAACGGGGTCGCGGGTTGCGATTTGGTGCGAGGCACTGGCAGAGCAGAATATGCCGGGGGCGCTTCAAACTGCAATGGACATTCAGGAGGCGATGCAGGGCACGGCCTGGTGCAGCGGGAGCTCGGGACTGTGACGCGCTGGCAATGGTGACGTTACCTGCGTCAGGGACGGGGTCACGGACGATTGTGACATTAAGGGCATACCATCCCTTCATACCCCAGTGCCGTGTGTAGGTGACTATGTCCCCATTAACCAGGTCCCTTCCCGGATGGCCTTGTGGTAGGTGGACTCTACGTCGCGTCGGCTCACAAATACCCCTGGGTAAAGTCCCGGTTCCCGGATAAAACCCCAGCCCTTGCGGAACTGGAATTCGGTGACGCACCCTGACGTCGTGGTTCCCTCCGGGTACCTTTATCGCGGCGAACGGTCTCCTTGTTCGCGATGAGCTCTGCATGCTGCCGCTGTCGGTTACGCTGGGCCTCCTGTTCTTCCTCCTGTCGGCGTTGCTGTTCCTCCTGACGTTGCTGCCACGCACTTTCCCATTTTTACGGCATATGCGACGTCATCAAGACGCTCCATCGCGTCCAGTCGACCTCCGGCAGCGACGGACAGGATCCCTCCGGTGTCCCTACCGGGGAACAATCATCTGCTGCGGCCTCCTGGCCGGGCGGGCGTTCCGGAACGGGCAGGACCTCCTCAACCTCCTTCGCCTCCACCGCTCCATCGGTGGGATCAGGGTCGGTACTTTTGGGGGTAGCCTCCGGTCGTCCTTTAGCCTTTAGCAGCAGGGCCTTTGAAAGGTCGAGCCATGGAGTGAGGTCGGTGGTGTCGGTGGGAGATAACACTGCGTCCCACAGCAGCCGCTGTTTCTGGGTACGCCAATGTCTCTCGGTTTCCTTCATTTCAGCTTGTCGCCTCAGCAATCTCTTTAGTTCGTTATTCTCTTCTTTGATCTCCCTCTGCAGCTCCAGCATAGTTTGTTGAATTTCCCTGTATTAGAGATGGCTCTGGTTCAAGCAACAGCTTCTCTGGGGAGCAGGGCCTGTGCTCCACTGCTCCACTGCATAGCTGCTCCTGTCCTTCTGCCACCTCGGTCCAGATCTCACTGTGGTATCCAACAGGAACATTCTGGTCCTTTCCGTGGAGGCGGGATTTGCGTCTCCTCCTCTCTCGCATAGAGGATGAAGAGGAGGCGTATTTCCTTTGCAGTGGGGCTGGACCGCACATTGTAGTAGGCCTTGGAGAGGGCGGCCATTTCTTTCGCGCCACAGGGGGGTACACGCCCACGAAGGTACGCCCACCTTCTTCACCAGCGCCTCAGGGCGCGAATATGGCGGCAAAGATGGCGGTATTTGGCGCCAAAAGTGCAAACAGTCCTTTTTCACTGAAACATTTCACAGGCACACAGGGCTCGCAATGCTGCAAGTTTCGGATCCTGTTCGTGACGCCAAGTTTTTGTCTCGACCACGCACCACAATTGTGGGTTACCAGGGCAATGGGGTACTCGGAGCCGAGCCCATGGAAGTCTATGGGATTTGTGTCACTGGCAGCGGTGGCTCGGCCCGTGGCCCTGGCGGTCAGGCGTATGATGGGGGGGATTATTTACAGGGGATTGGTAGATAACAGTTCGTGACGCCACCTGTAGTTTTCTAGTCACTAAGACCAGCGCTGCTGTAGATCTCTGAGGGGATGTTATGGCAGCTAGATGACGGGTCCCCCACAGGTGGGACTGGTCCCTCAAAGTCTATGGTTATAATCATGTAGGGTGCAGATAAATGAATCAGTCTCACACCATCCAGGTCTTTCCATACCTTTTACTTGTCAGATGTTAAGGCAGGTCCCGGGAGCTGGTCGGGGTGGAGAATGTGCTTTGAGATAACAGCTGAACAGGTTAGAGGCCTCCTTTACTTCCAATATGATGAGTCCAACTAGCATAGAGCTAAGTTAACTCCGAATACTCCAGCTAACTCCATAGCTGTACTGCCCGGTCAGCATTGTGGTCGGAGTCTTCCAAGTAATGGAACTAGGTTCTTGCTTTTGTCGTGCACTGACTCAAAGTCCCTATTCCACCTGACCCCTGTTACGTACCGACAATAGGCTTGTTCCTGTGACCTGAAGTCCAGCGAACCTCTGGTTTTTCTTATCACTACGCCTGAAGCTGTAGCGACACTTCGGTCCCCAGTGACCGGTGATCAATGTAGGATAGTTCAATCCTTAGGCACTTCTAGAATTCTTTCCACTGCGCCCTTCGCCCTGTTCGCACTCTTAACATAAGTGTGTCGACCGCCACCACAATTGTGGGTTACCAGGGCAATGGGGTACTCAGAGCGAGCCCGCAGAAGTCCATGGGGATTGTTGTCACAGGTAGCTGTGGCTCGGTCTGTGGCCCGGGCGGTCTGGGTTGTTGTTGGGGAATATTTACAGGGGGTTGATTTATGTACAGTTCGTGACGCCACCTGTAGTGTTCTGGTAATTAGTACCAGCGCTGCTGTAGATCTCTGAGGGGATGGTGAGGCAGCTAGATGTCGGGTCCCCTACAGGTGGGACTCTTCCCTCAGGTCGGTAGTTAGGTAGGGATTGTGCAGGCATGCAGTAATAACTCAGTCTCACACAGTCAAAGTCTTTCCATACCTTTACTTGCAGAATGGTAAAGCAGGTCCCAGGGAGGCTGATGGGGTTGATGGAGGATGAGCTTTGAGGCAAACGGTTTAAGCAAGTTAGGGGCCTCCTTTAACTCCAATGAAGCTGAGTACGACCAGCTTGAAGCGTAGTCCTCTCTATAATTCCAGCTAATCTTTAGCTGTTTCTGCCCGATCAGTGTTGTGGTTGGAGCCTTTTTTGAGAAAGATGATTTCCTATATTGTCGGCACTGACTCACGGTCCTCACTTCCCTCTGACCCCAGTTACGTACTGACTATATGGCTTATCCGCCGCGACCTAGGGTCCGGTAGATTTCTGGCTATCTTATCACCTTGCTTGAAACAAAGATGATCCTTCGGTCCCCAGTAACCGGTAGATTCGTGCAGGTATTCTTCACCTATATCACTTCCTTGCTTTCTTCCACATTTGCCCTTCGACTTGCTCAGTTCTCAGGAGATATTTCAGCCTGTCTCCAGTGGGCACAGCTTTGACTAGGCTCGGGTACGTTAAAGTACCTATACTAGACTCCACAATTTGAAGCTGAAGATAGAGCAGAGTCCCTAAGACGTCTTGTCTCTCCTAAGTCTGGACACACTCTCCTACTGACACTCCCTTCCACACCCCTACTGGGCGTGTTTGAAGGTACATGATGACATGAAGAACACTTAACCTTTACCTCTCCACTCATCCTCCTGGTATTGTGTACCAGGGCTACACATTCCCCCATGGTAAACGACAGCACTCCCGGGCTGTGGAATACAAAAGACAGAAAAATTTTGTTTATGCAATAACATTTGGAACAATAACATCTTCCCATCCGGGAGGGTAAGACTACTTTGAACGTTACAAACTTGATAGAAAAATACAAGTAGTATCAAATAGCATTTTCAATAAATAGATATACAAGATACTTGTGAAGGACCCGCACCAAACCTTCAACGTGGGTCCTGGGTGGGCTGCAGGACATCCAAATGCAGACCTCACTCAGTGCCACACCACACGGGTTTTTGGTTCAGAGGTGAGTCAAGGTTTCATGTGAAACCATTAAGAAGGCACTTTAGTGCAACTATTTACAGGATACAGTTTTTGGGCTGGCTCAGTCCTCAGCCTCTGAGTCCATTGTAAACGAAGCTTGATAGGGAAAAACACATTTATATATATAGACTTTTCACAATATATTTACATCAGTTCGTCATAACTATTGCTGATATCTAATGGGTAATTTCCCTTTTGTGATTCTCTCTGACCTACGTGGTGTAGTTTCAGGTAAATCAATTTGCGATCTGTCTGCACTATGAAACGGTAAACCATAGAACTGCCTTAAATCTTTCTATGGATCTGGCAAGCGTACTGATGGCTGGGCGGTGTGAGTCAGCTTCACCAGGGGATCCCATAGTATGGGGCGCTGCTACAGATGATCCATCTTGAGGTTCTACAGGTTGAGGTGTTGCTGGAATGGGTAACTCCTGAGCGGGCTCAACTGGCACCACAGGCACAACTGGAGGTAAAACTTCCTCTTGTGGCTGATAAAACTGCAACACTGGAATTATCACAGCATCTCCCAGTCGGGGCCAATCCGCAGGAAAATCTCCCAGATCGGTGTGTAGGACCTCTTCCTTTCTTTCTCTTTGATTGAAGACAGGGTTCTTTCACAACTCTTTAAGTGTTCTGGACACAACTTCAAATGATCTCTGGACACAGTGGTTGTTGTTCTTCCTCCGTCTTTACTGACGACACAAACTTTTCTGTTGTCGTATTTAGAATCTTGTATGACGTAGGGTTCTTGCTCCCACTGATTATCCAGTTTATGCATCTTTCTTTTTCTTTTTAATACTACCTCTCCAGGCATCAGAGGCTTGGCAGGAGCATTTCGGTTGTAAACATCTTCCTGTTTCTCCCGTGCCTTATTGAGACTTTCCTCCACACAGATTTGTACTCTTCTGTATTGCTCTTGCCGATTGACGTCCCAGTTCTCAACAGCGTCGTCTGCCTCCGGTTCTACCACTCCAAGTTCTAGATCCATTGGTAGTTTTTCCGGGCCTTGCTCTCATAAGATAGGCTGGAGTGCAGTTAGTTGAGCTTACAGGTATATGGTTGTACAAATCAACCAAATCAGGTAGTAAATCCGGCCATCGATTCCTGTCTTCCAACGGTATGGATCTCAACAAGTCAAGGACAATATGGTTCATCTTTTCACAAAGACCGTTGGTTTGAGGGTGATATGGTGTTGTTCTTATTTTCTTGCACCCGTACATATGACAGAATTCCTTGAATAAATCGGCTTCAAAAGCAGGTCCCTGATCGGTTAAGACTTGCTCGGGATACCCATGCGGTCTGCAGAAGCTTGCTTGAAAGGTCTTCGCGGCCGTCACTGCGGTCTGGTCTTTCACTGGAACGACTACCAGAAATCTGGAGTAATGGTCCACCATGGTCAAGGCGTATGAGTATCCAGATCTACTCGGCGACAATTTGACGTGGTCCAGGGCCACAATCTCCAGGGGACGAGTCGTCCGGATAGGTTGCAGGGGGGCCTTTTGGCTACCGTAGTCCTTTCTTCTGAGACCACAGGGTCCACAGTTCCGACACCACCTCTCGATGGAGCTGCGCATCCCTACCCAGTAGAACCGGCATCTCAACAGGGTCTCCAGCTTCCTCCAGCCAAAGTGTCCTGCTTGATCGTGGTACGCTTCCAACACCATTGGGACGTCTGTCTTTGGGACCACGATTTGCCAGACCATTTCATGGGTTCTGGGGTTGACGTATCTTCTGCACAACTTCTCACGGTACAGGAACAACCTGCTTCTCTCGTTCCACAGGAGCTTGGCGGGCATAGGTGCATCCTTTTCCAAGGAGGAGCCTTCTTGCTTTAACAACTCCTTGATGTGGCTGACCACTGGATCACTGTCCTGAGTCTCTTTCCAGCTGTGATGGGGTAAAGGATTTAATGTTGCACCATTTTGCTTTCTGTGGACTTGATGCTCGTGGACTACCCCATTTCGATGGAACGGGGTAGCTCAATTTCTTCCAGGTCGTCCGATTCTTCTTCCGTATCAGAGTCATGCGGCATACGGGACAACGCATCAGCATTAGCATTCTTTCGACCTGCCCGGTACTTGATAGTAAACTGGTAATTGGACAACCGAGCCATCCATCGCTGCTCCATGGCACCCAGCTTGGCGGTTTCCAGGTGCGTTAGCGGGTTGTTATCTGTAAACGCAGTGAACTTATTGGAGGCCAGATAGTGCTTAAATCTTTCAGTAATGGCCCAGACCAGCGCCAGAAACTCCAGCTTGAAGCTGCTATAATTTTCCGGATTCCTTTCAGTTGGCCTGAGTTTTCTGCTGGCATATGCGATGACTTTTTCTTGTCCATTCTGCTTCTGACTGAGAACTGCTCCCAGCCCTTCATTACTGGCGTCGGTGTACAACAGGAACGGTTGGCTGTAATCAGGATAGGTTAAGATCTCATCACCTGTAAGGATCTCTTTCATCTTTTGGAATGCTTCAGCCTGTTCTTTCCCCCAGTTAAAGGGAGGGTTTCTGCTCTTTAAGGATTGTCCTACCAGGAGGTCCTGTAAAGGAGCTGCCTTCTTCGTGTAATCTTTCACGAATCTCCTGTAGTAACCCGTTAGTCCCAGGAACTGTCGCACTTCCTTAAGGTTCTTCGGCTCCGGCCACTTCTGGATGGCAGTGACTTTCTCTGGGTCCGGCGCTACTCCTTCCGAACTGACGATGTGCCCCAAGTATTGTACCTTCTGCTTGAGTAGATGGCATTTTGAGGGTTTCAACTTCATCCCGTACCTGGACAGGGACTCAAACACTTCTGCCAGGTGCTTCAGATGGTCCTCATATGTCTTGGAATACACGATAACGTCGTCTAGGTATAGCAGCACGGTTTCAAAATTGAGATGTCCCAGACAGTTTTCCATCACTCTCTGAAATGTTCCTGGGGCACTACTGAGCCCAAACGGCATTCTGTCGAACTCACAGAGCCCCATTGGGGTGGTGAAAGCCGTTTTCTCACGATCCTCCTCAGCCACAGCCACTTGCCAGTAACCACTAGTCAGATCAAGGGTAGAAAAGTAGTTAGCCGTTTTCAGAGCAGCTAATGATTCCTCTATACGTGGTAGCGGGTATGCATCTTTGTGTGTTATGCGGTTCACCTGCCTGTAATCCACACACATTCTCATACTACCATCTTTCTTTTTAACCAGAACTAGAGGGGCTGCCCAGGGACTACAACTATCCCTTATCACCCCAGCTTTCTTCATATCATTCAACATTTCTTTAGCCTTCTGATAATGAGCTGGAGGTATGGGCCTATACCGCTCTTTGATGGGAGGATGATTGCCTGTAGGGATATGATGTTGTACTCCCTTAATGATCCCAAAATCAAGTGGATTTTTGCTAAACACTTGGGCGTACTCTTGCACCACCCGTAATACCCTTGCTTCTGGTGAGCGGGAGTGGTGTCCGTCCCAACATGGAGCTGCTGACACCATTCCGCCACCTGAGTTGCTGGGTCATTGTCCTCCTCTATTTGACAGGAGTCTAAGGACTCAGCCGGGAGAATGGAATTATTGTCGACAGCATGAAGTTTAGCAATGGTTGCATAACGGGGTAAATTTACCTCATCATCTCCCAATTGAGAAGCCGTACAGGTACTCTCCCATTCACCACTTCTACTACTCCTCTAGCAGTCATAAGTGTAGGTCTATGTTCTGAATGGTGGGGTTCTACTACAGCTTGGTAATTCTGTCCTCTCAGACCTATGGCTGCCCTGCACCAAATGATCATTTCACTCATTGGGGGTATCACAATAGGAACTGAGTCAGTGACCCGTACATTACCAATTTCGCCGTCGGTAAGCTTCGCTTGCTGCTGACACACCAGGGCCCGGATCTCTCTTTGGATGACTCCTCTCTGCCTTGGTCGGGCAATCTCAGCGAGCTGTTGGAGCAAGAACACTACTTCTTCCAAACAATTACCAATAACATTAGTACCCAATATTATATTTAGACCATTCTCCTCATTTACAGTCTTCACTACCAGAAGTCCCTGGTCTTTCAACTCCTCTCTTCCCACCTTTACATCTACACATTTTGTTCCAAGTACTTCTACAGGAAGACCATTAGAAGCATACACGGTAAAGTCAAGGCTCGGGGGTTTAAGATCGTCCATTGACCAGTACTTGGTATATAGGGCATCAGGTATGAGGGTGACTTGAGACCCAGTGTCTAGCAATGCTGGAACAGCAATCCCATCTAAAATAATGGACAGGTAGGGTCGCCCGCCCACATACCTGCGGTTCCAGTCTAGGGGGCCTGGCGGGTATTCTCCTGGGTGTTGGCCCTTGGACCCAGGTTCTGCCCGTTTAAAGGACACTGTGGAGACAAATGACCTTTTCGGTTGCAGCGAAAACAGACGATCTCTCGACGAGAAGGGTGTTGATCAGAGGTTGCTCCTGGGGGTGGCGTTGTCCTCCTCCGGGGGGGCGACGTCTTCTTTCTTCTCCGGTGCATCCACGGGACGTCTTCTGGGCAGTCCGCTAGCAAGATTTTTCCTTCCTCTTCTTTCCGCAGTTGCAGGGCACTCATAACAGCAGCCAGATTTTTAGTCAGCTGGCGCACCTCTGAGCGCAGACATTCCAATTCACTAGGAGATGTCACCTGCGCTTTGGCTTCAGCCACTAGCGGGGAACAGGGGGTTACTGCCGGTTCCGGAGTGACTTCACCCTGATGATGTTGAGTGGCCACCTCAGGTTTGCCCAGGGGCCGCAGCCCTTTTATTGCCATGTCCTTTAGGGCATCAAAGGTAGCATCCGGATGATCTAAGGACCACCAATTTACAGTTCTGCGTTCCTCTGGGGATCTCAATCCCTGTATAAACTGTTCTTTCAACATTTTATTCTCATGGAGAGCATTTAAATTGTTAATTTGCTTGAGTGCTTTCAGGGCTCCTTGCAATCGGCAAGCATAGTCCCGGATGCTGTCACCTGGCTGCTGTGAACAGTGATAGAAGGCCATCCGGAGATCCGTTTCTGTGCGGTCTTCAAATATGGCATTTAGTTTAAGAAAAATCGCAGGTACCGACTCCAGATCAACGGTATCCCAAGTCTCCACTTCCCTCTCAGCAGCGCCAGTTAACTGCCCTATTAACACAGCAGCTTTTTGTTTCTCAGGCATGGAGTACATTTCCAATAGGCTGCTTAACTTCCGCTTGAAGCCTGATAATGTGCCTGGCTCACCGCTGTACTGGGGAAGCCATTTCGCCCCAGGCATATATGGAAGCGTTAGTGGCATGATCGGGACTACCGGACTAGGTGCTGGGCCTGCGCCTCCATCTGGCGCTACAATACCAGACGGTGCGGGATTAAGCCCTCCGGCCGGGGCCGCACTGTCAGCCTGTTGTTGTGACATCTTAGCGCCCCTTGGTTAAACGGAGCCTACCGGTTTCAGACGCTGCTACTTCTCAGGCACCGCAGTGAGAATAGGACCTTCGTCGCAGGCGCTCTGATGTCAGAGCGTTCACTTCCTGTCGCAGGACCTTCCGATGAGTCAGAGCCGGGGGCGTGTCCAAGACTTTGCGCGCTCTTTCAGGTACGCCCTCCTTCTTCTCCAACGCTTTAGGCGCGAATCTGGCGGCAAATATGGCGGTATTTGGCGCCAAACAACAGCAACAGTCTTTTTCACTCAAACAGTTACATAGGCACGCAGGGCTCGCAATTCTGCGAGTTTCGTATCCTGTTCGTGACGCCAAGTTTAGTTGTGTCGACCCGCCACCACAATTGTGGGTTACCAGGGCAATGGGGTACTCAGAGCCGAGCCCGCAGAAGTCCATGGGGATTGTTGTCACAGGTAGCTGTGGCTCGGTCTGTGGCCCGGGCGGTCTGGCGTATGTTGTTGGGGAATATTTACAGGGGGTTGATTTATGTACAGTTCGTGACGCCACCTGTAGTGTTCTGGTAATTAGTACCAGCGCTGCTGTAGATCTCTGAGGGGATGGTGAGGCAGCTAGATGTCGGGTCCCCTACAGGTGGGACTCTTCCCTCAGGTCGGTAGTTAGGTAGGGATTGTGCAGGCATGCAGTAATAACTCAGTCTCACACAGTCAAAGTCTTTCCATACCTTTACTTGCAGAATGGTAAAGCAGGTCCCAGGGAGGCTGATGGGGTTGATGGAGGATGAGCTTTGAGGCAAACGGTTTAAGCAAGTTAGGGGCCTCCTTTAACTCCAATGAAGCTGAGTACGACCAGCTTGAAGCGTAGTCCTCTCTATAATTCCAGCTAATCTTTAGCTGTTCTGCCCGATCAGTGTTGTGGTTGGAGCCTTTTTGTGAGAAAGATGATTTCCTATATTGTCGTGCACTGACTCACGGTCCTCACTTCCCTCTGACCCCAGTTACGTACTGACTATATGGGCTTATCCGCCGCGACCTAGGGTCCGGTAGATTTCTGGCTATCTTATCACCTTGCTTGAAACAAAGATGATCCTTCGGTCCCCAGTAACCGGTAGATTCGTGCAGGTATTCTTCACCTATAGCACTTCCTTGCTTTCTTCCACATTTGCCCTTCGACTTGCTCAGTTCTCAGGAGATATTTCAGCCTGTCTCCAGTGGGCACAGCTTTGACTAGGCTCGGGTACGTTAAAGTACCTATACTAGACTCCACAATTTGAAGCTGAAGATAGAGCAGAGTCCCTAAGACGTCTTGTCTCTCCTAAGTCTGGACACACTCTCCTACTGACACTCCCTTCCACACCCCTACTGGGCGTGTTTGAAGGTACATGATGACATGAAGAACACTTAACCTTTACCTCTCCACTCATCCTCCTGGTATTGTGTACCAGGGCTACACATTAGCACTCCACACTTCCTAAGGTAGTACAAGTCAATCCTTCCTTACTTCTTCCTTGGAGCTTGCTGACAGATTCTCAGTATTCTCCTAGTTCAGGAACACATCAACTGAACTTCACTGTCCTTGGGACAGGCGACTGAAGTTTCTGCTGCAAACTTCCCTTTCTCCAAAGCTGTCTCCGTCTGTCTGACTTTAGCTCACACAGAGCTCTGACAGGAAATTGCAATCTGATCTCCTCTCCTCCCTCCGAGTCCAGACTAGACTGACCGACTGACTTCTGTCCGACGACAGGAAACTGACTACTCTGTCCGAAGACAGGAAACAGACTGAGCTCTGCTGTATGTCACTAACTTATATACCCTATGGGTGTGTCCAAATGTGTGCTGGAGTGAATGGATATCAAGCATTAAACTGTTACCTCTCCGCACATCCTCCAGGATTTTATGTGTGCCTTACACACCAGGGCTACACACATGTACCGTACGTCAATGTTGGAAGTAACAGACCGGCTCACTTGCGCTTCCCATTCACCACCGCAGATGTCCACCCCCAAGTGGAGTCTCCTCATGGATGTTCTGTGCTTGACTGACGGCGGATATCTCTCGTACCCCGTGAGATGAGGGCTGGGACCCAGCTTTTGACTGGCATAGTCTGGACTCCAGGTCTTGACTGATGCAGGTTTGGGCTTCGGGATTTAATCAGCATAGACTAGATTCTGAGACTTGCTGACACCACAACCCAATGCCTTGGGCTTTCTGCTTTGGCCTGTCACCTCGGCCTCAGTTTCTTCCCTGACACACATCCCGCCTGTTCCTTTGCTTGGTGCCAAGTCCACACCCGTTTTGGCATGCTGGCATTTTATATCGGGAAACTGCGTCATGAAGGTCAACTGACCCGGTGTTCCATCAAAACTGTTCCTTCCTGAAACTCTCTCAGTTCTGGTTGGTTCCACAGGGTCCCGCTTGGAAGGTAGATAGAAGTCTTCTTGCTCAAATACTGCACAGCGCTGAGGATTCTCGTTTCTTATGGCACACCCTCTTACTTTCCTCGTCCCTTTAGCTTGCCAGTCCTTGGGTGAGTAGGTTTCTGCCAAAAGTTGGGTGCACTCCTAGGTCTTCTGCTTATTCTGCTCCCAAGAGAATTCTTCCTCTGCATATCCATTGGTGGGAAAGCCAACATTGGCGCATTTGGTACTTCGTGGTTCTTCCTGTAAGTGTGTCTCTTGAGCCTCTGGTGTTTCAGCCACTTGGTTACGCTAAGTGTCCTCCGGCCCCTTCAAGAGTGGTGGAGTCAACTTTTGCGACCTCATAGGCACAGTATCCTATTCTTCTTCATCACAGATATCTCTTCCTGGGGTGACATAATGTGTTTTTTTTTCTAGAGGCCTTGATCTTGCAGACTCCTCCACCTTAGAAGAGACTGGTCAGAGCATATTGCAATGCAGTGCTCGAGTCGGAGTCTCTTCGATTTCCTAAGGCCGTATCTCATTGACTGGGTTGTTGTAGTGGATTCTCCTTACTAATGTACTTGGTAGGGCAATGACTCCCAGTGGTAGTCTAGTTTGTTCTTGGGCCTTTTGATCTGTATTAACTCATGGTCTCTCGACAGAAGCGTCTCTCACCGCATTGGAGACCTGTCCAAATGCTCCACTTCCTGGAACTTCTGTTCTCATCCACCTCATCGTCTGAAGTCAGTGTATATGTTCTTGGACCCAGCTGCTTGGATTACTTCCAAGATACGTGCCTTCTGGATCCAACTTCAACTCTGCAATATCCAGACCACTCTGACCAAACAGTAGCATATATGGGGTATATCCTGCATTGGTGTGGACTCGATTGCTATACACCCACACCAACTCAGACTTGAATTCATGCCACATCATTTTCTTGTCTTCTTCCTACTTTCGCAACATTTGCAACAGAGTCCTGTCTAAGCCTACTTTCACACATCAGTTTTTTTACGTCAGGCGTGATCCGGCGTGTTTTAAAAAAAACGGATCCGGTACCGGATGCGTTTTTTTGGCATTGACTTTCGTTAGCGCCGGATCGCGCCTAATGTCATTGCGTTGCATCCGTTTTTGGCCGGATCCGGCGGAAATGTACATTCCGGCAGCCGGACAAGACGCTGACTGCAACTTTTTTTTTTTTTCCGGAGCCGCCTGATAGTACCTGATTCGGCGCATCAGGCGGCCGGAAATAATGCAAGTCTATGGAACCGGACCAATCTTTTGTGAAATCCGTCAAAAGACTGATCCGGGTTCTGGAAACCAAGGTCTCTCTCTCTCTCCTCGGTCCGGACATGCGTACCAGCATTTTCCAAATAGAAAATTTCTTTTTCCGGGTTGAAAAGGTCAGGACAGATCCGGCAAGAAAACTGATCAGTTGCATCAGTTTTTTCAAAATCAGCGCCGGATCCGTCCTATCAGGTATACGACGGATTATGCCTGAGACAAAAAAACTGATGTGTGAAAGTAGCCTAAGCGTTCGCAGGCAATGTTCCCCTGTGGGTGGTATGTTGTATCGATTCAATAGAGGCGATGCAACTCTTCCATTATTCTTCCTTGAAAGCAGGCCCCTTGATCTGAGTGAATTCTCTTCGAGCACCCATACACACAAATGAAGTCACAACAAATGGTTCTGGCTGCTGCTTCCGCTTTTTGGTCTCGAGTTGTAGTCACCACAACGAACTTAGTGAAATGGTTGGTCATCACCAATATTTGTAGCCACCATGGGATGTCCTGATCATCAGGTAGTCAACCATCAACACCTCCAAGCGCGCAAATGTCCGAATAACTTGAATGGGGCCCTTTGCTCTTGGGGTATGGTCAGCTCACACTGGTGGCATCTTCAGCAATCCTCTTCAACCACTTAACCTAGTTGTGACCAGTACACCAGCCGCTGCAGCCATCGGAAAGTCTTATCAGTACCGAATTGGGTACCCTTCTCGTGATTCTTCTTGGCTCTGCTTTTCACCAACCCTTTCAGAATCACCACTTGACAGGTGATGCCAAATTCTCAAGGCAGCTGGATCCTCCAATATAACAACCCATTCCTCATAAAAGGCCTCTCCCACTGGCCCAGGACCTGCAGGGTGCTTGCTGGAAGAGCTGTCCTTGCCTCCTAATTGGGTTTCTGCCCCAAAGTGACCCACCTCCTCAGTACCACTAACTCAGGGTCTGACATCTGCGGGTTCACCCACTGCTCTCTGTGGCCGCCCAGAATTTGGGTGGATCTGGACTCTTCCTTGAACTCTTTAGTGACTACCACAGCCTCGGCAAACTGTTTGAAATCCTGGACTTTGAACTCTTCTTCTGTAGCTTTCTTTGGACCCACTTGAGTGATCCAGGACAACATGTCTGCATGCTTATTCTCGGATTTGGACAGATAAGAGGTATTGCACCTTTATTTGGACATTCACACGACCCATCTCTACTACAGTGTACCTAGCTTTGCATTTTACAGGTGGGCAAGGGGATTATTATCAGTACGTATGTGTATTTCTGACCCCGATAGGTATTCTGCTAATTTTTTGGTCATGGCCCACACCAGTGCTAACAACTCCAACTTAAAAAAGCTATAGTTGTCTGGGTTCTTTTTGGTCTCCCTCAACGACCGGCTGGCGTATGCGATTAATTTTTTATTCCCCTCTTGTACCTGTGCTATCATGGCCCCCAATCCGTACAGTCTTCCGCTGGTGTACAGCACAAATGGCTTGTAGAAGTCAGCATAGGCTAGGATGGGGGCACCTGTTAATGTCATTTTCAAGGTTTGGAAAGCTTCTTCTATCCTGGGGCCCCACTGGATTGGCTGCCACTTGGCCCCCTTTACACTACCTCTAAGTAACTTATTGAGCGGCGCAATTTTTTATAAATCTCCGGTAGTACCTGGCCAGTCCTAGGAACACCCTCAGTTCTATTAGTATGGTTGAGGTAGGCCATTTCTGTTCTGCAGCACCCTTCGCCATGGTGGGATAGACTCTGGCGCGTGAAACAGTGTGCCCCAGATATTG
The DNA here is from genome assembly GCA_033576555.1 of Oophaga sylvatica. NCBI lineage: Eukaryota > Metazoa > Chordata > Amphibia > Anura > Dendrobatidae > Oophaga > Oophaga sylvatica. The sequence continues at coordinate 30,925 of JARQOD010003933.1, read as the reverse complement.
AATCTCCCTCTAAAACTAGTGGCACTTCCAAGGTTTGACCTTTAGCCTGTATCTTTGAAGCTGCACCTGTTACATCTGGACATGATGGTCTTCGTAGGTAGGTAAGTAAATTATGATGTCATCAAGATATATGAGACTCATTTTAAAGTTCAGTTCTCTAAGGCATCATTACATCAAGCGCTGAAATGTTCCTGGTGCATTTGTCATTCCAAAAGGCATCAGTTTAAACTGAAATAGCCCTATGGGGAGGACGAATGCAGTCTTCAGCCGATCTTCTGCAGCCAAGGCCACCTGCCAATAGCCACTGGTCAGGTCGAGGGACCTGGCCTTTCCTAGGGCTGATAGGGATTCCTTGATCCTAGGCAGGGGGTAAGAGACCCGCACGGTGAAGGCATTCAGCCATCCGTAATCTACATAGAACCTCAATGTACCATCCTTCTTTTGAAACAGTACATATTGCAGCCCAGGGGCTTTGGCTCTCTCATATCTCTCCATTCCGCAGCATAAGTGACAGCAATTCTTTTGCTTCCTGATACATTTGAGGTTGAATTTGCTGATATTACAGTATAGCATGGCACAGCTGTGTGAGGTGCCCAAGTAGGAACCCAACCACATGAAAGTTAAAAGAATAACTTGGCACTCAACTTGTAAAATAAGGAGATTTTATTGCAGTCACAAATTACAACGTTTCGGTCCCACTTGGACCTTTATCAAAGCACTGCAATGAATAAAAACGAAGTCAAAACAGAATTATATACAGACTTTGAAAAACAGGTATATTCAAGAGAGTAAGTAAATAACTGAAGGAGTAAGTATCCAAGAGTGAGAATATCCTGAATTGTAGCAAGGGAAAAGGTATTTTTGAAAAATGGCGGAGAAAAAACATATAGAAAAAACGTAGAAAGAAACCTATCCGACTGCTTTATGGGAATGGATTCAAAAGTATATATGCCTCACATGGGCCAATGACAATGCTCTATGGAATCGTGAGCTGCACCATGGGATATAGAATGTGAGAAAAAAAATCAGAACAACAATGGATAAAAAGACTAAGCATAAATAGGAGGGAATTATTTGACATACCAAGAGGTGATGGATAACACCTAATGTTAGACCAGGTGCTTAGAAGAGAAAGTCAAATACCTGTGAGTGAAATGTCACATTAAATAAGAAACTTGTTTGTAGTGGATATAGTTACATGTAAAAAGAAAAGGGTATATGTGAGGACTGGAATTTACCAGTGTCCACTGGAAATAAATTCAGTTGTCCCTATACGGTGCAAAATCTGCAATGAGGGTACACTTAAGGGTATGCCACACTAAACAACATCGCTAACGGGATCGCTAAAAAACGTCACTATTTAGCGATCCCGTTAGCGATGTTGTTGTGTGCGGCATCTGCCAGCGACGAGCTTCCTGCTGTGATCTCGCTCGTCGCTGGAATCGTTCCGGACCCTATTTTCGTCGCTGGCGCCCCGCTGGGTAAGTATATATCGCTAAGTGTGGCACCTTTTTTAGCGATTTAGCGGTACTTTTGTACCGCTAAAGTCGTTAAGGAGATCGCTAACCGCGATAGCGTCCTAACGACATCGCTAAAATAGGTAGCCACTAGCGATATAGAAACAATCCCGCTAGCGATCTCATTAGTATGCGACGCTAATGAGATCGCTAGCGGGATTGTCTAGTGTGGCAGTACCTTTAGTGTCAAGGAAAGTACTAATGGATGATTGGTATATATATAAAATCCTATTCGTGAAGGATGTGTATATAGGTCTAAAAGATGGATCAGTGCATATCACTAAAGTGAATTCTGTTGGAACATCAGAGACAAAATGATCATTAGTGCAGGTGGTAATGTATCGACCCGCCACCACAATTGTGGGTTACCAGAGCAATGGGGTACTCAGAGCCGAGCCCATGGAAGTCTATGGGGTTGTCACGGGTAGCGGTGGCTCGGTCTGTGGCCCTGGCGGTCTGGCGTATGTTGGGGGGAATATTTACAGGGGATTTGATATATTTACAGTTCGTGACGCCACCTGTAGTTTTCTGATAATTTGTACCAGCGCTGCTGTAGATCTCTGAGGGGATGGTGAGGCAGCTAGATGTCGGGTCCCCTACAGGTGGGACTCTTCCCTCAGGTCGATAGTTATGGTGGGATTGTGCAGGGATATAATTAAATAACTCAGTCTCACACCGTCAGCGTCTTTCCATACCTTTTACTTGTCAGATGGTAAGACAGGTCCCAGGGAGGCTGATGGGGTTGATGGAGGATGAGTTTTGAGGCAACGGCTGAGCAAGGTAGGGGCCTCCTTAACTTTCCAATGATGATGAGTCCAACCAGCGTAAAGCGTAGTTCCCTCCTGAAACTCCAGCTATTTCAAAGCTGTACTGCCCGGTCAGTTTTGTGGTCGGAGCCTTCTTTTGAGAGAGCTGAGTTCCTAATCTTGTCGTGCACTGACTCAAGGTTCTCACTCCCCCTGACCCCAGTTACGTACCGACACTTCTAGGGCTGCTTTCTGTTACCTAAGGTCCAGTAAGCCTCTGGTTCTTTTATCACTATGCCTGGAGCTATAGTGACCCTTCGGTCTCCAGTGACCGGTGACAATGTGCAGGACTTCTCCAATCCTAAGCACTTCTAAGAATCCTTCCACTGTGCCCTTCGACTTGCTCACACTCTCAATCTCAGCACTGACTAGGCTAGGACATCATCCGATTATCCATACTAGCCTCCACTACTGTACTGTCTCTCTGAATCGACAGGAATCTTGGTGCTCCAGACAGGCACTCGTTCTCTCTCCCTCCACCTCAGGAGACGCTACCAGACTCTCTTGTGCTAAAAACCACACCCCTCTACACCCCTATTGGGTGTGTCCGAAGTGTATGTGATGTCATGTAGAGCCCTTAACCGTTACCTCTCCACTCATCCTCCTGGTATTGTGTACCTTAAATACCAGGGCTACACATTCCCCCATGGTAAAAGACAGCACTCCCGGGCTGTGAAATACAAAGAGACATTTTGTTTATGCATTAACAATAAACATTAACTCGTCCCATCCGGGAGGTAAGGATTTCTTGAACGTTGCAATCAAAACATTAAATATAGAAAAATACAAAATATTAAATAGACATTCTCATATACATAGATGACAAAATTCTTGTGAAGGACCCGCACCAAACCTTCAACGTGGGTCCTGGGTGGGCTGCAGGACATCTGAATGCAGACCTCACTCAGTGCCACACCACACGGGTTTTGTATTCAGAGGTAGTTGGGGTGGTTTCATGTAAAACCAATATGATGCACAAAGTGCAACTATTTACAGGATACAGTTTTTGGGCTGGCTCAGTCCTCAGCCTCTGAGTCCATTATAAGACACAATAAGGAAAAGACACATATATATATACTTTTTACAATATTCACATTAAGGTAAGCCTTTTTTTTTTTTTTTTTTTAGGTTAAATCACATTAGTTTGTTATAATTACTGCTGGTATCGAATGGGTATCTTCCCTTTTGTGGTTCGCTCTGATCTACGTGGAGTAGCTTCAGGTATATTAAGTTGTGATCTGTCTGCACTGCGTAACGGCAAACTATAGAACTGCCTCAATCTTTCTATGGATCTGGCAAGCGTACTGATGGCTGGGCGGTGTGAGTCAGCTTCACCAGGAGATCCCATAGCATGGGGCGCTGCTTCAGATGATCCTTCTTGAGATTCCGTAGGTTGAGGTGTTGCTGGAATGGGTAACTCCTGAACTGGCTCAACTGGCACCACGGGCATAACTGGAGGTAGAACTTCCTCTGGTGGCTGATAAAACTGCAATACTGGAATTATTACAGCATCTCCCAGTCTGGGCCAATCCGCAGGGAAATCTCCCAGATCCGTGTGTATGACCTCTTCTTTTCTTTCTCCTTGATTGATGACAGGGTTCTTTTCACAAAGCTTTAAGGGTTCTGGACACAATTTCAAATGGTCTCTGGACACAGTGGTTATTGTTCTTCCTCCGTCCTTACTGATGATACAAACTTTTCTGTTGTCATATTTGGAATCTTGTACGACGTAGGGTTCTTGTTCCCACTGGTTATCCAATTTGTGTATCTTCCTTTTTCTTTTTAATACTACTTCTCCAGGCATCAAAGGCTTGGCAGGAGCATTCCTGTTGTAAATATCTTCCTGTTTCTCCCGTGCCTTGTTGAGACTTTCTTCTACGCAGACTTGCACTCGTCTGTACTGCTCTTGCCGATTGATATCCCAGTTTTCAACGGCGTCGTCTGCCTCCGGTTCTACCACTCCAAGTTCTAAATCCATTGGTAGTCTTCCGGGCCTTGCTCTCATAAGATAGGCTGGAGTGCAGTTAGTGGAACTTACAGGTATATGGTTATACAAATCAACCAAATCAGGTAGTAAATCCGGCCATCGATTCCTGTCTTCCAACGGTATGGATCTCAACAAATCAAGGACGATATGGTTCATTTTTTCGCAAAGACCGTTGGTTTGAGGATGGTATGGTGTTGTTCTAATTTTCTTACACCCATACATGTGACAGAACTCCTTGAATAGATCGGCTTCGAAAGCAGGTCCCTGATCGGTTAATACTTGCTCCGGATACCCATGCGGTCTGCAGAAGCTTGCTTGAAAGGTTTTCGCTGCCGTCACTGCGGTCTGGTCCTTAACTGGAACAACCACCAGAAATCTGGAGTAATGGTCCACCATGGTCAAGGCGTATGAGTATCCAGATCTACTTGGCGACAGTTTGACGTGGTCCAGGGCCACAATCTCCAGGGGGCGAGTCGTCCGGATAGGTTGCAGGGGCGCCTTCTGACTACCGTAGTCCTTTCTTCTGAGACCACAGGGTCCACAGTTCCGACACCACCTCTCGATGGAGCTGCGCATCCCTACCCAGTAGAACCGGCACCTCAACAGGGTCTCCAGCTTTCTCCAGCCAAAGTGTCCTGCTTGATCATGGTATGCTTCCAACACCATTTGGACGTCTGCCTTGGGGACCACTATTTGCCAGACCATCTCGTGGGTCCTGGGGTTGACGTATCTCCTGCACAACTTCTCACGGTATAGGAACAACCGGCTTCTCTCGTTCCACAGGAGCTTTGCTGACATAGGTGCATCCTTTTCCAAAGAGGAACCTTCCTGTCTTAACAACTCCTTGATACGGCTGACCACTGGATCGCTGTCCTGAGTGTCTTTCCAGCTGTGATGGGGTAAGGGATTTAACGTTGCACCATACTGCTTTCTGTTGACTCGATGCTCGTGGACTACCCCATTTCGATGGAACGCAGGTAGCTCAATTTCTTCCAGGTCGTCCGATTCTTCTTCCGTGTCAGAGTCATGCGGCATTCGGGACAATGCGTCGGCATTAGCATTCTTTCGGCCTGCCCGGTACTTGATAGTAAACTGGTAATTGGACAACCGAGCCATCCAACGCTACTCCATGGCGCCCAGTTTGGCGGTTTCCAGGTGCGTTAAGGGGTTGTTATCTGTAAACGCAGTGAACTGATTGGAGGCCAGATAATGCTTAAATCTTTCAGTAATGGCCCAGACCAGCGCCAGAAACTCCAGCTTGAAGCTGCTATAATTTTCCGGATTCCTCTCAGTTGGCCTGAGTTTTCTGCTGGCATATGCAATGACTTTTTCTTGGCCATTCTGCTTCTGACTGAGAACTGCTCCCAAACCTTCATTACTGGCGTCGGTGTACAACAGGAACGGTTGGCTGTAATCAGGATAGGTTAAGATCTCATCACCTGTAAGGATCTCTTTCATCTTTTGGAATGCTTCAGCCTGTTCTTTACCCCAGTTAAAGGGAGGGTTTCTGCTCTTTAGGGATTGTCCTACTAGGAGGTCCTGTAAAGGGGCTGCCTTCTTCGTGTAATCTTTCACGAACCTCCTGTAGTAACCCGTTAGTCCCAGGAACTGTCGCACTTCCTTAAGGTTCTTCGGCTCCGGCCACTTCTGGATGGCAGTGACTTTCTCCGGGTCCGGCGCTACTCCTTCCGAACTGACGATGTGCCCCAAGTATTGTACCTTCTGTTTGAGTAGATGGCATTTTGAGGGTTTCAACTTCATCCCGTACCTGGACAGAGACTCAAATACTTCTGCCAGGTGCTTCAGATGGTCCTCATATGTCTTGGAATACACGATGACGTCGTCTAGGTATAGCAGCACGGTTTCGAAATTGAGATGCCCCAGGCAGTTCTCCATCACTCTCTGAAATGTTCCTGGGGCACTGCTGAGCCCAAACGGCATTCTGTCGAACTCACAGAGCCCGATTGGGGTGGTGAAAGCCGTTTTCTCACGATCCTCCTCAGCCACAGCCACTTGCCAGTAACCACTAGTCAGAACGAGGGTAGAAAAGTAGTTAGCCGTTTTCAGAGCAGCTAATGATTCCTCTATACGTGGTAACGGGTATGCATCCTTGTGTGTTATGCGGTTCACCTGCCTGTAATCCACACACATTCTCATACTACCATCTTTCTTTTTAACCAGAACTAGAGGGGCTGCCCAGGGGCTACAACTATCCCTTATCACCCCGGCTTTCTTCATATCATGCAACATTTCTTTAGCCTTCTGATAATGAGCTGGAGGTATGGGCCTATACCGCTCTTTGATGGGAGGATGACTGCCTGTAGGGATATGATGTTGTACTCCCTTAATTATCCCAAAATCAAGTGGATTCTTGCTAAACACTTGGGCGTACTCTTGCACCACCCGTAATACCCCTTGCTTCTGGTGAGCGGGAGTGGTGTCCGTCCCAACATGGAGTTGTTGACACCATTCCGCCACCTGGGTTGCTGGGTCATTGTCCTCCGCTATCTGGCAGGAGTCTAAGGACTCAGCCGGGAGAATAGAATTATTGTCGACAGCATGTAGTTTAGCAATGGTTGCATAACAGGGTAAGTTTACCTCATCATCTCCCCAATTGAGAAGCCGTACCGGTACTCTTCCATTCACCACTTCTACTACTCCCCTAGCAGTCATAAGTGTAGGTCTATGTTCTGAATGGTGGGGTTCTACTACAGCTTGGTAATTCTGTCCTCTCAGACCTATGGCTGCCCTGCACCAGATGATCATTTCACTCATTGGGGGTATCACAATAGGATCCGAGTCAGTGACCCGTACATTACCAATTTCGCCGTCTGTAAGCTTCGCTTGCTGCTGACACACCAGGGCTCGGATCTCTCTTTGGATTACTCCTTTCTGCCTTGGTCGGGCAATCTCAGCGAGCTGTTGGAGCAAGAACACAACTTCTCCCAAACAATTACCGATAATGTTAGTGCCCAAAATTATATTTAAACCGTTCTCCTCATTTACAGTCTTTACTACCAGAAGCCCCTGGTCTTTCAACTCCTCTCTGCCCACCTTCACATCTACACATTTTGTCCCGAGTACTTCTACAGGAAGACCATTAGAAGCATACACGGTAAAGTCAGGGCTCGGGGGTTTAAGACTGTCCATTGACCAGTACTTAGTATATAGGGCATCAGGTATTAGGGTCACCTGGGACCCAGTGTCTAACAATGCCGGAACTGCAATACCATCTAGGATGATAGACAGGTAGGGTCGCCCACCCACATACCTGCGGTTCCAGTCTAGGGGGCCTGACGGGTATTCTCCTGGGTGTTGGCCCTCGGACCCAGGTTCTGCCCGTTTAAAGGACACTGTGGAGACATATGACCTTTCCGGTTGCATCGGTAACAGATGATCTCTCGACGAGGAGGGTGTTGATCAGAGGTCGCTCCTGGGGGTGGCGTTGTCCTCCTCCGGGGGGCGACGTCTTCCTTCTTCTCCGGTGCATCCACGGGACGTCTTCTGGGCAGTCAGCTAACAAGATCTTCCCTTCCTCCTCTTTCCGCAGCTGCAGGGCACTCATCACAGCAGCCAGATTTTTAGTCAGCTGGCGCACCTCTGAGCGCAGACAATCCAATTCACTGGGAGGTGTCACCTGCGCTTTGGCTTCGGCCACTAACGGGGAACAGGGGGTTACTGCCGGTTCCAGAGTGACTTCAGCCTGATGATGTTGGGTTGCCACCTCAGGTTTGCCCAGGGGCCGCAGCCCTTTTATTGCCATGTCCTTTAGGGCATCAAAGGTAGCATCCGGATGGTCTAAGGACCACCAATTTACAGTTCTGCGTTCCTCTTGGGATCTCAATCCCTGTATAAATTGCTCTTTCAGCATCTTATTCTCATCGATAGCATTTAAATTATTAATCTGCTTAAGAGCTCTCAGGGCTCCTTGTAGTCGGCAAGCGTAGTCCCGGATGCTGTCACCTGGCTGTTGTGAACAGTGATAGAAGGCCATCCGGAGATCCGTTTCTGTGTGGTCTTCAAATATGGCATGCAGCTTAAGGAAGATCGCAGGTACCGACTCCTGATCAACGGTATCCCAAGTCTCCACTTCCCTCTCAGCAGCGCCAGTTAGCTGCCCTATTAGCACAGCAGCTTTTTGTCTCTCAGGCATGGAGTACATTTCTAGGATGCTGCATAACTTCCGCTTGAAGCCTGCTAATGTGCCTGGCTCACCGCTGTACTGGGGAAGCCATTTCGCCCCAGGCATATATGGGAGCGTTAGTGGCATGATCGGGACTACCGGACTGGGTGCGGGGCCTGCGCCCCCATCTGGCGCTACAATACCAGGCGGTGCGGGATCGGGGCCTCCGGCTGGGGCCGCACTGTCGGCCGGTTGTTGTGACATCTTAGCGCCCCCTTGGTTAAACGGAGCCTACCGGTTTCAGACGCTGCTATTTCACAGGCACAGCAGTGGGAACAGGACCTTCGTCGCAGGCGCTCTGATGTCAGAGCGTTCACTTCCTGTTGCAGGACCTGCCGATGAGTCAGAGCCGGGGGCGTGTCCAAGACTCTGCGCGCTCTTTCAGGTACGCCCACCTTCTTCTCCAGCGCCTTAGGGCGCGAATCTGGCGGCAAATATGGCGGTATTTGGCGCCAAACAACAGCAACAGTCTTTTTCACCAAAACACTCCACAGGCACACAGGGCTCGCAATGCTGCAAGTTTCGTATCCTGTTCGTGACGCCAAGTTGTATTGACCCGCCACCACAATTGTGGGTTACCAGAGCAATGGGGTACTCAGAGCCGAGCCCATGGAAGTCTATGGGGTTGTCACGGGTAGCGGTGGCTCGGTCTGTGGCCCTGGCGGTCTGGCGTATGTTGGGGGGAATATTTACAGGGGATTTGATATATTTACAGTTCGTGACGCCACCTGTAGTTTTCTGATAATTTGTACCAGCGCTGCTGTAGATCTCTGAGGGGATGGTGAGGCAGCTAGATGTCGGGTCCCCTACAGGTGGGACTCTTCCCTCAGGTCGATAGTTATGGTGGGATTGTGCAGGGATATAATTAAATAACTCAGTCTCACACCGTCAGCGTCTTTCCATACCTTTTACTTGTCAGATGGTAAGACAGGTCCCAGGGAGGCTGATGGGGTTGATGGAGGATGAGTTTTGAGGCAACGGCTGAGCAAGGTAGGGGCCTCCTTAACTTTCCAATGATGATGAGTCCAACCAGCGTAAAGCGTAGTTCCCTCCTGAAACTCCAGCTATTTCAAAGCTGTACTGCCCGGTTAGTTTTGTGGTCGGAGCCTTCTTTTGAGAGAGCTGAGTTCCTAATCTTGTCGTGCACTGACTCAAGGTTCTCACTCCCCCTGACCCCAGTTACGTACCGACACTTCTAGGGCTGCTTTCTGTTACCTAAGGTCCAGTAAGCCTCTGGTTCTTTTATCACTATGCCTGGAGCTATAGTGACCCTTCGGTCTCCAGTGACCGGTGACAATGTGCAGGACTTCTCCAATCCTAAGCACTTCTAAGAATCCTTCCACTGTGCCCTTCGACTTGCTCACACTCTCAATCTCAGCACTGACTAGGCTAGGACATCATCCGATTATCCATACTAGCCTCCACTACTGTACTGTCTCTCTGAATCGACAGGAATCTTGGTGCTCCAGACAGGCACTCGTTCTCTCTCCCTCCACCTCAGGAGACGCTACCAGACTCTCTTGTGCTAAAAACCACACCCCTCTACACCCCTATTGGGTGTGTCCGAAGTGTATGTGATGTCATGTAGAGCCCTTAACCGTTACCTCTCCACTCATCCTCCTGGTATTGTGTACCTTAAATACCAGGGCTACACAGTAATACTGTATGATAGAAGGAATCAGGTGACAAGTTCCACAAAAGCTATATAGAATGATATCAGTGTCCCAGTGCATTTTATCACTTACTTAGGTACCCTGAGGGTAATTAAATAGATTGTGATTAGAGACTAGAACTGCCAAGAGAGAGCAAGCGATATGTAACAAAGTATTCCACTACTTATGTGGCTTGATAAAGTGCTCCTTACCGGTGGTGATATGGTGGATGGTGCAGCCTCGCTCCCAACGCGGTTTCCCCCGCTTGTTGGTGTGAGCGTTATGCTGTGTGAGCGCCATTATGTGCCTGGAGGGCTGGCTTAACGTCAGGGCACAAGGCGGAAGTCAGTCACAGGATGTAGATGGCACCTATGCGTTCCACTGACTATAGCTTGCGTTCAAGGTGCCATATTGGGGCTAAAGAAGGCGGTACCTGCTACTTACGATCATTAATGTGATCGATGGGAACGCAGACACTATATTTAGGAGAGCGATAGTCCAAAATAGATTATGCTAAATGAGCACAACACCATATTATTAAATAAAGGGAGCACGCTGAGCAGTCGAGTAGGAGGAGAATATGAGAGGATCCAGAGTAGGAGAATGAAAGTCATATTTTCTGATCAATACAGGCGACTCTGTAAAGAGAAACAAGACATTAATATCCGGGACATATCAGGCACATAATGGCGCTCACACAGCATAACGCTCACACCAACAAGCGGGGGAAACTGCGTTGGGAGCGAGGCTGCACCATCCACCATATCACCACCGGTAAGGAGCACTTTATCAAGCCACATAAGTAGTGGAATACTTTGTTACATATCGCTTGCTCTCTCTTGGCAGTTCTAGTCTCTAATCACAATCTATTTAATTACCCTCAGGGTACCTAAGTAAGTGATAAAATGCACTGGGACACTGATATCATTCTATATAGCTTTTGTGGAACTTGTCACCTGATTCCTTCTATCATACAGTATTACCACCTGCACTAATGATCATTTTGTCTCTGATGTTCCAACAGAATTCACTTTAGTGATATGCACTGATCCATCTTTTAGACCTATATACACATCCTTCACGAATAGGATTTTATATATATATACCAATCATCCATTAGTACTTTCCTTGACACTAAGTGTACCCTCATTGCAGATTTTGCACCGTATAGGGACAACTGAATTTATTTCCAGTGGACACTGGTAAATTCCAGTCCTCACATATACCCTTTAACAGGTACTGAGCATTTTCTTTTTACATGTAACTATATCCACTACAAACAACTTTCTTATTTAATGTGACATTTCACTCACAGGTATTTGACTTTCTCTTCTAAGCACCTGGTCTAACATTATGTGTTATCCATCACCTCTTGGTATGTCAAATAATTCCCACCTATTTATGCTTAGTCTTTTTATCCATTGTTGTTCTGAGTATCTTTTTTCTCACATTCTATATCCCATGGTGCAGCTCACGATTCCATAGAGCATTGTCATTGGCCCATGTGAGGCATATATACTTTTGAATCCATTCCCATAAAGCAGTTGGGTAGGTTTCTTCCTACGTTTTTTCTATATGTTCTTTCTCCGCCATTTTTCAAAAATACATTTTCCCTTGCTACAATTCAGGATATTCTCACTCTTGGATACTTACTCCTGCAGTTATTTACTTACTCTCTTGAATATACCTGTTTTTCAAAGTCTGTATATAATTCTGTTTTGACTTCGTTTTTATTCATTGCAGTGCTTTGATAAAGGTCCAAGTGGGACCGAAACGTTGTAATTTGTGACTGCAATAAAATCTCCTTACTTTACAAGTTGAGTGCCGAATTTGCTGATATGTCTCTCGAATGGGAGCGATAGTCCCCGTGGGGATTTCATGTTGTATGGTCTGGGTGCACTCAATGTGGACTTCATACCGAGCAAACACCCCTTGGTACCGCTGTAACCACTGCTCTACCTGCCCAACTTGTCTCGGGGAGAATTCCATGAGGTTCGCTTCCATTTGTTCCAAGGGATGGCGGCTCGATACTCGGCTCTACTCTCCTAGGCTTTGAGAGACACGACAACGTCCATGGGTCCTCCTTCATGGGCATTAACTCTATGGCATCGGCCCTTGCGAGATCTTTCGGCATCACATATATTTGAGATATTTCTTTTTGAGGAGTCAAATGCAGACATTATCCTCTCAAATTTATGCAGCGCACTTGATGCACGGTGGCTAGGGTGTGGGCAACCAGCAGTCCCAGTGTTATCTTGTCCCCCTCCACCAGTTCATTCTTGAGATCAACTTCTTCTAATGACACACGAGCCAGCATTGGCATGGTAAGTACAGTCTGTCCTGCTGGTAAGGTCATCATGGAATCTGGAGGCACCTGGGCAAGCTGCTGGAACGCTCTGTTGCTGGCGTAAAGTGAGTTGTAAGGGTCCAATTGTTTCTTTGGAGCTCATCATCCAGTAATTGTCCTACTTCTTTCAAGACATTAATTCCCAGGGTCACGATTGGTCCCACTCCTCCAAGGGCATTTTACCGATTTGACCCCATTCCTGCCCAACTCTTTTCTGCACACACATCTCTGTGGCCACCAGAATAGGCAACTGGTTAGCAGATACTAATCGAATGGTTGGTTCTTTCCCGGAATAGGGAACTTTGGGGAAGTGGATTTGGAAGTACTCTTCGGGTATAGTGGTCACCTGGGGCCCAGTGTCCATCAAACAGCGAATACGTTGGTCATTAAACTCAGCCAAGGTAATGGGTCTTTCGGAAACAATATTTTCAGAGCCTACATCCTCTCAGTCTTGGCTGTGGGACCCCACGTTGTGTTCCTCGACCTTGGGTGAGCAAGTTTAACAGATGCTCCCTCCTTCTTTCCTAGTGGATGTGTAAGGAGGTCAGGGGGAATTAACCCTTTAAGGCCTCATCCCTTTAAGTGTGTTAATATAAATATATACAGTATATGCTTTGTAAATTGCTATGTAGGAATTTATATGGGGTTTAGTGGCAGGTAGTCAGTGCATCCTTGGGGTCATTAGAGGAGGGCACTTGGAGAATAGTGTATATAGTTTGGGCTACTGTTATCTGCGAGGGATCACTAATGGGGGCACATTAGAGATTTAGTTAGAACGTTATAAAAGTCAGAACAGTATTAGGGTTGGCCACTAGATGGGGCAGTTAGCACATCCATTCTGTTAGGGACAGTAGTTAGGGACTTTTTGCTAGGGAAAGATTTGCCTCCAAGCTGTGATCTGACAGGAAGCCCTCCTCATGGCGGAGGACAGTTGGGGGTGGACATTGCTACTGTGAGGATGTCCACGTTCCTGGGCCCTAAGCATAGGGTAGAAGAATAGGGGACCAGCAACCCCTGAAAGAAGCTGGAGTAGACTAGACAGCGGTGGTGTGGACCCAGAGAGAGTGGGTTTACACAGAGGAGACCAGTGGTGGAACCACAGTGGGGAACGCTCAGCAGAAGAGGTCGTGCAGAGCGTAAAGCGAGTGGGCCATCAGAAGTATCCAGGCAGGATAGCCAGAGAAGGGGTGGACGACCTAGTAAACGTGTATTTCTTAGGCTGGATTGAAGTGTCTCCAGGGGAAGCAGTTGAAGTGCCGTTTTCATCGGCCTCCTCGTCCCGTCAATACTTATTGGTCCATTCTGGTGTGGCAGCGGAGAAGACGGAGCCTTGTGGAGAATGTATTGCTGGTAACGTGTAAGAAATGCTTTTGGTGTCTTGGATGTGCTGTGCCCGGAGGAAAATGAAGCAGAACTGTTTGACGTGATTTTGGACTCTGACTCTAGTTGCTCTGTACGCTCCCTCACGGGAGGAGAACATGACAGAGGTTAAACATCACACAGCTTCCAGTGCATCAGCCCCACGGCCGTCCCTTTACAGATGTTCCTTTGATGCTACATAATTCGCCCCTAATGTCCCAGAACTCTTGGCATAGCTCTTGGGCCCATTCTGGCTCCTTATTTGTTGTCTAAGATGTGACCAACTCATGACTATGCACTATACCTATTAGGACAGGGGTTTCCCGTTTCAGGACTCGGGTTTCTGCCCCAAATTCAAGAAAGCTTATGCTGGGGTTAGGGCATAAACATTCTTTTAGGGCCTGGCATACATAGAGGTCTCACAATCCAGCAACCAGTTTATCTCGCAGCACTTCATCCAATGGTCTCAGGTCCAATTTGTCTTAGGTCTTCTTGGTGATATGGGCTGTCACTTCCTGCAAAGCATTTACGTACTGGGTCACAGTCTTGCCCTCCCCCTGGACTAGACAGAATAAGCGCATACTTAAGCTGTCTAGGAATGTGGTGTCACGGTGCATATCATCTAAAATCCTAATTACTTTGTCTATGGTGTCACGGTCCCTGTAGATGACCATCTGTCGTGCATCTCATTCAGGATCAATAGAGTCAACTCTGCCTGTATGACAGAGGTCATAGCATACATGTGGAGTATGCTCCTTTGTCGCTCCTCCCAGTCCCACAATAGTAGATTGCTTCCTGTAAACTTCGGAAGGTTGCTAAGCATTGCCCCAAGGGGAATGTGCCCCCTGGCGGACTCAGTTACCGACTGGTCTTCCATTTCTGCGCTGGAATGTCGCATCCTGCCGATTTCGCCAAATTTAAGTAGGTGACTGTATGCAATGCACAGACAAACACAAAGTGGAAGTAACCAAAGAAACTTTTAATTTCCCTGATATGGCGGGAATTTGCGGTAACTATACCAACTTTAATCATGCAAAACAGGATAAATACAGCATAAAAATATAAAATATACTATGAATCTTCAGGTTCACCCTAGCTATTATAAAGTCTCTTGTTATATGCTCTTTTAAATTCTGAGAAGTGCAATAGTCACAGTATCATCAAAGTCCGGTATGATCTCTTCTTCTAACACTGGCTCTAGCGGGGGGGTCTCCTGTTCTTTCCACTAGACCGCAAATCCTCCTGACAAAGTCTAACGAGGCTTGCTGGGCCACCTTCATTTTATTTTATTTCACTGCTTATCCAGTGCACCGCTCCTCAGATTTCTTCTTTAGAGGTACTCCTAATCTAGAGCTAATAGTGCAGGGTCACTGGTGAAAATGAGCTCCTATGTCTTGCACAATATAGCACCCAACACGAAAATGGTAACACCCCTTCTAGATGCTCTTCAGTACTCCAATTCTCCATTGCAAATTAGCTACACCACAGTAATTTCTTTTTTTAAATAGATTATGAACAATCCGCAAATCCATTTGTTTAAATTTATAAATTATTTATTAATTAATCACAAATGCTGTTTTAACTGTGAAAAATCACTTCAACAATCTGACCACTAGATATCTTCATTCTTACAAGCTGCCAGGTGCCTGTTGTCACATGAAATCTATCTCTGGCAGCAGAAACATTGAGATGGATTAAAGGAAGTGACTGTAGGTCTTTGTTTCTCTACAGGAAGTGTGAGTGTGTCTTTATCTCTATACAGGAAGTGTGGGTGTCTCCTTATCTCTATACAGGAAGTGCGGGTGTGTCTTTATCTCTATGCAGGAAGTGTGGGTGTGTCTTTATCTCTATACAGGAAGTGTGGGTGTGTCTTTATCTCTATACAGGAAGTGTGGGTGTCTCCTTATCTCTATACAGGAAGTGCGGGTGTGTCTTTATCTCTATACAGGAAGTGTGGGTGTGTCTTTATCTCTATGCAGGAAGTGTGGGTGTGTCTTTATCTCTATACAGGAAGTGTGGGTGTGTCTTTATCTCTATACAGGAAGTGGGTGTCTGCTTATCTCTATACAGGAAGTGTGGGTGTGTCTTTATCTCTATACAGGAAGTGCGGGTGTGTCTTTATCTCTATACAGGAAGTGTAGGTGTCTCCTTATCTCTATACAGGAAGTGTGGGCGTGTCTTTATCTCTATACAGGAAGTCTAGGTGTGTCTATCTCTATACAGGAAGTGTGGGTGTGTCTTTATCTCTATACAGGAAGTGTGGGTGTCTCCTTATCTCTTTACAGGAAGTGCAGTCATGTCTTTATCTCTATACAGGAAGTGTGGGTGTGTCTTTATCTCTATAAAGGAAGTGTGAGTGTCTCCTTATCTCTATACAGGAAGTGCAGTTGTGTCTTTATACCTATACAGGAAGTGTGGATGTGTCTTTATCTCTATACAGAAAGTGTGGGTGTCTCCTTATCTCTATACAGGAAGTGCAGTCGTGTCTTTATCGCTATACAGAAAGTGTGGGTGTCTCCTTATCTCTATACAGGAAGTGCTGGCGTGTCTTTATCTCTATACAGGAAGTGTAGTTGTGTCTATCTCTATACAGGAAGTGTGAATGTGTCATTATCTCTATACAGGAAGTGCGGGTGAGTCTTTATACCTATACAGGAAGTGTGGGTGTGTCTTTATCTCTATACAGGAGTTGTCGGTGTCTCCTTATCTCTATACAGGAAGTTCGGGTGTGTCTTTATCTCTATACAGGAAGTGTGGGTGTGTCTTTATCTCTATACAGGAAGTGTAGGTGTGTCTTTATTTCTATACAGGAAGTGCGGGTGTGTCATTATCTCTATACAGGAAGTGTGGGTGTGTCTTTATACCTATACAGGAAGTGTGGGTGTGTCTTTATCTCTATACAGGAAGTGTGGGTGTCTCCTTATCTCTATGCAGGAAGTGCGGGTGTGTTTTTATCTCTATACAGGAAGTGGGGGTGTGTCTTTATCTCTATACAGCAAGTGTAGGTGTGTCTTTATCGCTATACAGGAAGTGTGGGTGTGACTTTATCGCTAAACATGAAGTGTGGGTGTGTCTTAATTTCTATACAGGAAGTGTGGGTTTGTCTTTATCTCTATACAGGATGTGTGGGTGTGTCTTCATTTCTGTGCAGGAAGTGCAGGTATGTTTTTATCTCTATACAGGAAGTGTAGGTGTGTCTTTATCTCTATACAGGAAGTGCGGGTGTGCCTTTATTTCTTCACAGGAAGTGTGGGTGTGTCATTATCTCTATACAGGAAGTGTGGGTGTGTCTTTATCTCTATACAGGAAGTGTGGGTGTGTCTTAATCTCTATACAGGAAGTGTGGGTGTGTCTTTATCTCCATAGAGGAAGTGTGGGTGTGTCTTTATTTCTATACAGGAAGTGTGTGTGTGTGTCTTTATCTCTATACAGGAAGTGTGGTGTCTTTATCTCTATACAGGAAGTGTGGGTATGTCTTTATCTCTATACAGGAAGTGTTGATGTGTCTTTATTTATCTCTATACAGGAAGTGGGGTGTGTGTCTTTATCTCCATACAGGAAGTGTGGGTGTGTCTTTATCTCTATACAGGAAGTGTGGGTGTGTCTTTATCTCTATACACGAAGCGTGGGTGTGTCTTTATCTCTTACAGGAAGTGTGGGTGTGTCTTTTTATTTCTATTCAGGAAGTGTGGGTTTGTCTTTATCGCTATACAGGAAGTGTGGGTGTGTCTTTATTTCTATACAGGAAGTGTGGGTGTGTCTTTATTTCTATACAGGAAGTGTGGGTGTGTCTTTGTACAATAAGTGGGGGTGAGTCTTTGTCTCTAATCATAAAGTGGGGGCACTTTGTCTCGCTATACTTTAAATGGAGGCGGGTCTTTGTCTCTAAACAGGAAATAGGGGCAGAATAGGGGCAGGTTTTTTGTTCTATATGGGAAGTGTGCCGTCTCTTTGTACAGGCAGTGGGGAGGATCATTATCTCTTTACAGGAAGAGTGGGAGGATCTTTGTCTCTATACAATAAATAGGGATGGGTCTGTGATTATGGTTTATGACTCTCTACAGGAAGTATATGGATCTTTGTCTCTATATAGGAGGATCTTTGTCTTTATACTGAAAGTGTGGGTGGATTTTTGACTCTTTGGCAGACTTTTGTCTCTATACAGGAAGTGTGGATGAGAATTTACACAGTAAGTGGGGGTGGGTCTTTGTCTCTATTCACAAAGTGGGCGTGGCTCTGTAAATGTGGGCAGAACTTTGTATACAGGAAGTGGGGCGGATCTTTGCATCGATACAGGAAGTGTGGGTGGATCTTTTTTCAGGTAGTGGTCTTTAACTCTCTATACAGGAAATGTGGGTGCGTCTTTGTCTCTATACAGGAATTGTGGGTAAATCTTTGTCTTTATAAAGGAAGTGGATGGTTCTTTGTCTCTATACAGGAAGTGTGGGTAAATCTTTGTCTTATACAGGAAATGGGAAGGATCTTTGTCTCTACACAGCAAGTCTGGATGGGTCTTTGTCTCTCTATAGGAATCATGTATCTCTACAGGACTTGGGAGCTGGTTGTCTTTCTGCTACTGATATCCTGTCTGTCAAACTGCATACAATCATAGTGGGGGGGCAGGTAAACCATTGAACCTGGGCAGGAGCAATACATGTAAAAGGTAGTTCCAGAACCTAAAATACCATCACAATCCCAATAAACACTTAAAATAAGTGAATGGCAATTTACAAAGCACAAGAATCGGAAAGTTTCTTGATATATTTGACTGGTATGTGCATCAAAAGCAGTTTTACCTGCCATTTTCCCGAAGTCCATCGCACAGGAAACCACGGAACTGCGGGGGCTCTGGCCTTTCACAAAATGTTGGCAGAGCCCCCGCAGCACCACCGGACACCCCAGCAGCACCGCCGGGCACCCCCTCATCCCAGCCTGCAGCAACGATACTGGTAAGGTATATACGCATTTAAGACTCACCCCCATTTCTCCCCCAAATTTGGGGGGAAAAAAATGTGTCTTATAATCCGTATGATACGGTAAATCTGAGAAAATCAGACAAGGTGATTTTCTGGATTTGTTTTCTCATTTTGACTCATAGTTGTGGTCTACCTATGATGTTAATTACAGGCCTCACTCATCTTTTTGAGTGGAAGAACTTGCACAATTGGTGGCTGACTAAATACTTTTTTCCTCACTGTATGTCATCACCGTCGGACTGGAACACCTTGGGCCCACCAGAGAAAATCATTCTTGGGGCCCACTATGTAGCTACATAGAAATAAATACAAGACCACCAATTGTGCAGTAAAACACACTAATATCAGGGTATAATATAAGGTAGAACATGTCTTAATTATGTAGCAGGAGTTGGGGTAGCCTCCCTCATAGATTATAAAGCAGCCCCCTCATAGGGGATAATGCTGCCCCCCATAGGGGATAATGCTGCCCCCTCATAGAGGATAATGCTGCCCCCCCCTCAAAGGGTATAATGCTATATATATATAGATAGATATAGATAGATAATAGATAGATACTATATATACTCGAGTATAAGCCAACCCCCCTAATTTTGCCACAAAAAACTGGGAAAACTTATCGACTCGAGTATAAGCCTAGGGTGGAAAATGAGATTATGCCCCATATGCTGCCCCATGTATTGTGCCCCCATAGATGCTCCATAGATTATGCCCCCATAGATGCTCCAAAGATTATGCCCCCATAGATTATGCCCCCATAGATGCTCCATAGATTATCCCCATAGATGCTCCTTAGATTATGTCCCCATAGATGCTCCTTAGATTATGCCCCCATAGAAGCTCCATAGATTGTGCCCCCATAGATGCTCCTTAGATTATGCCCCCATAGAAGCTCCATAGATTATGCCCCCATAGATTCTCCATAGATTATGCCCCATAGATGCTCCTTAGATTATGCCCCCATAGATTATGCCCCATAGATGCTCCTTTGATTATGCCCCCATAGAAGCTCCATAGATTATGTCCCCATAGATGCTCCATAGATTATGCCCCCATAGATTATGCCCCCATAGAAGCTCCATAGATTATGCCCCATAGAAGCTCCATAGATTGTGCCCCCATAGATGCTCCTTAGATTATGCCCCCATAGAAGCTCCATAGATTATGCCCCCATAGATTCTCCATAGATTATGCCCCCATAGATTATGCCCCTATAGATGCTCCATAGATTATGCCCCTATAAATGCTCCTTAGATTATGCCCCCATAGATTATGCCCCCATAGATGCTCCTTAGATTATGCTCCTATAGAAGCTCCATAGATTATGCCCCCATAGATGCTCCATAGATTATGCCCCCATAGATTATGCCCCCATAGATGCTCCATAGATTATGCCCCCATAGATTATGCCCCATAGATGCTCCACAGATTATGCCCCATAGAAGCTCCATAAATTATGCCCCCATAGAAGCTCCATAGATTATGCCCCCATAGATTATGCCCCCATAGATGCTCCATAGATTATGCCCCCATAGATTATGCCCCCATAGATGCTCCATAGATTATGCCCCCATAGAAGCTCCTTAGATTATGCCCCCATAGAAGCTCCATAGATTATGCCCCCATAGAAGCTCCATAGATTGTGCCCCCATAGATGCTCCTTAGATTATGCCCCCATAGATGCTCCTTAGATTATGTCCCCATAGATGCTCCTTAGATTATGCCCCATAGATGCTCCTTAGATTATGCCCCCATAGATGCTCCATAGATTGTGCCCCCATAGATTATGCCCCTATAGATGCTGCATAGATTATGCCCCCATAAATGCTCCTTAGATTATGCCCCCATAGATTATGCCCCATTGATGCTCCTTAGATTATGCCCCCATAGAAGCTCCATAGATTATGCCCCATAGATGCTCCATAGATTATGCCCCCATAGAAGCTCCTTAGATTATGCCCCCATAGAAGCTCCATAGATTATGCCCCCATAGAAGCTCCATAGATTATGCCCCCATAGAAGCTCCATAGATTATGCCCCCATAGATTATGCCCCCATATATTATGCCCCCATAGAAGCTCCTTAGATTATGCCCCCATAGAAGCTCCATAGATTATGCCCCCATAGATGCTCCATAGATTATGCCCCCATATATTATGCCCCCATAGAAGCTCCTTAGATTATGCCCCCATAAATGCTCCTTAGATTATGCCCCCATAGATTATGCCCCATTGATGCTCCTTAGATTATGCCCCCATAGAAGCTCCATAGATTATGCCCCATAGATGCTCCATAGATTATGCCCCCATAGAAGCTCCTTAGATTATGCCCCATAGAAGCTCCATAGATTATGCCCCCATAGAAGCTCCATAGATTATGCCCCCATAGATTATGCCCCCATATATTATGCCCCCATAGAAGCTCCTTAGATTATGCCCCCATAGAAGCTCCATAGATTATGCCCCCATAGATGCTCCATAGATTATGCCCCCATATATTATGCCCCCATAGAAGCTCCTTAGATTATGCCCCATAGAAGCTCCATAGATTATGCCCCCATAGATGCTCCTTAGATTATGCCCCCATAGAAGCTCCATAGATTATGCCCCCATAGAAGCTCCATAGATTATGCCCCCATATATTATGCCCCCATAGAAGCTCCTTAGATTATGCCCCCATAGAAGCTCCATAGATTATGCCCCCATAGATGCTCCATAGATTATGCCCCATATATTATGCCCCCATAGAAGCTCCTTAGATTATGCCCCCATAGAAGCTCCATAGATTGTGCCCCCATAGATGCTCCTTAGATTATGCCCCCATAGAAGCTCCATAGATTATGCCCCCATAGAAGCTCCATAGATTATGCCCCCATAGATGCTCCTTAGATTATGCCCCCATAGAAGCTCCATAGATTATGCCCCCATAGATGCTCCATAGATTATGCCCCCATATATTATGCCCCCATAGAAGCTCCTTAGATTATGCCCCATAGATGCTCCATAGATTATGCCCCCATAGATGCTCCTTAGATTATGCCCCCATAGAAGCTCCATAGATTATGCCCCATAGAAGCTCCATAGATTATGCCCCCATAGATTATGCCCCCATAGATGCTCCATAGATTATGCCCCCATAGATTATAGCCCCATAGATTATGCCCCCATAGATGCTCCATAGATTATGCCCCCATAGAAGCTCCATAGATTATGCCCCCATAGAAGCTCCATAGATTGTGCCCCCATAAATGCTCCTTAGATTATGCCCCCATAGAAGCTCCATAATTATGCCCCCATAGAAGCTCCAGAGATTATGCCCCCATAGATTATGCCCCCATAGATGCTCCATAGATTATGCCCCCATAGATTATGCCCCATAGATTATGCCCCCATAGATGCTCCATAGATTATGCCCCCATAAATTCTCCTTAGATTATGCCCCCATAGATTATGCCCCCATAGATGCTCCATAGATTATACCCCCATAGATGCTCCATAGATTATGCCCCCATAGATTATGCCCCCATAGATGCTCCACAGACTATGCCCCCATAGATGCTCCACAGATTATGCCCCCATATATTATGCCCCCATAGATGCTCCACAGATTATGCCCCCATAGATTATGCCCCCATAGATGCTCCACAGACTGTGCCCCCATAGATGCTGCATTTTATAGGCCCCTTTATGTTGCCACAGCTGCTGCAAAAAAAATAAGACATACTCACCTCTCGTCGCTGGGGGCCAGGTGCTGGTATCCTGAGCAGGCGGGGACACCGGCGCGCTATGGGGGACAGCTGCCTGTGTCACCGCTGGCTCAGGGCCCCGGCACCTGAGAGATTTACCTGTCACCCGCTCCACCGCTGAGCGCCGCTGTCTTCGGGTCCTCCGGCAGTGAATGCTCAGGCAGAGGGCGTGACGCACACTAACCACGTCATCGCGCCCTCTGCCTGAACATTCACAGCAAGAGGACCCGAGGACAGCGGCGCTCAGCGGTGGAACGGGACAGGTAAGTAATGATATTCACTGCTTCCCACGCCCATGTGGGCGTTGGGAAGCAGTGAATATTCATTTCTCTTTAGCAGCGGGGACAGGGGCTCCTGCCTCCTGTCACCTGCTGCTGCTCCGCTGGCACGGGGCCCCCATGGCAGCTGCGTGGTGTGCCGCTATTAGCGACACGCCACCGGCTGGGGGCCCCTGGAGCAGCGGAGGCCCTAGGCAAGTGTCCCCTGTATGCCAGCAGGTGCCAGGGCCCCCCAGATGCCAGGGCGCACCGGAGAATCCTCCGGTTCTCCGGTGGGCCAGTCCGACCCTGTATGTCATTGTATTAAGATCCAATTACTGTATAGGTTGGAACGTGGCCATTAAAATACAACTCCTTACTCATGCGATGGAAACACGTTTGACCCACACTTACCACATCAAAGTCTCTGAGAATCTGTGTCATAGTTCTCATAGCAGAGGAAGATGCCCACAGAAAACCCAGAACAACAAATGACACCCACAGATGCTCCATAGATTGTGCCCCCATAGATTATGCCCCTATAGATGCTCCATAGATTATGCCCCATAAATGCTCCTTAGATTATGCCCCCATAGATTATGCCCCATAGATGCTCCATAGATTATGCCCCTATAGATGCTCCATAGATTATGCTCCCATAGATTATGCCCCCATAGAAGCTCCATAGATTATGCCCCTATAGATGCTCCATAGATTATGCTCCCATAGATTATGCCCCCATAGATGCTCCATAGATTATGCCCCGATAGATTATGCCCCATAGATGCTCCATAGATTATGCCCCCATAGAAGCTCCTTAGATTATGCCCCCATAGAAGCTCCATAGATTATGCCCCCATAGAAGCTCCATAGATTATGCCCCCATAGATTATGCCCCCATAGATGCTCCATAGATTATGCCCCATAGATTATGCCCCAATATATTATGCCCCCATAGAAGCTCCTTAGATTATGCCCCCATAGAAGCTCCATAGATTATGCCCCCATAGAAGCTCCATAGATTGTGCCCCCACAGATGCTCCTTAGATTATGCCCCCATAGAAGCTCCATAGATTATGCCCCCATAGATTATGCCCCATAGAGTATGCCCCTATAGATGCTCCATAGATTATGCCCCCATAGAAGCTCCTTAGATTATGCCCCCATAGAAGCTCCATAGATTGTGACCCCTTAGATTATGCCCCATAGAAGCTCCATAGATTGTGTCCCCATAGATTATGCCCCCATAGATGCTCCATAGATTATGCCCCATAGATGCTCCATAGATTATGCCCCCATAAATGCTCCTTAGATTATGCCCCCATAGATTATGCCGCCATAGATGCTCCATAGATTATGCCCCATAGATGCTCCATAGATTATACCCCCATAGAAGCTCCATAGATTATGCCCCCATAGATTAAGCCCCCATAGATGCTCCACAGATTATGCCCCCATAGATTATGCCCCCATAGATGCTCCACAGATTATGCCCCCATAGATGCTCCTTAGATTATGCCCCCATAGAAGCTCCATAGATTATGCCCCCATAGAAGCTCCATAGATTATGCCCCCATAGAAGCTCCATAGATTATGCCCCCATAGATTATGCCCCCATAGATGCTCCATAGATTATGCCCCCATAGATTATGCCCCCATATATTATGCCCCCATAGAAGCTCCTTAGATTATGCCCCCATAGAAGCTCCATAGATTATGCCCCATAGAAGCTCCATAGATTGTGCCCCCATAGAAGCTCCATAGATTATGCCCCCATAGATGCTCCTTAGATTATGCCCCCATAGAAGCTCCATAGATTGTGCCCCCATAGAAGCTCCATAGATTATGCCCCCATAGATGCTCCTTAGATTATGCCCCCATAGAAGCTCCATAGATTGTGCCCCCATAGAAGCTCCATAGATTATGCCCCATAGATGCTCCATAGATTATGCCCCCATAGATTATGCCCCCATAGATTATGCCCCCATAGATGCTCCAGATTATGCCCCATAGAAGCTCCTTAGATTATGCCCCCATAGAAGCTCCATAGATTGTGCCCCCATAGATGCTCCTTAGATTATGCCCCCATAAATGCTCCTTAGATTATGCCCCCATAGATTATGCCCCATAGATGCTCCATAGATTATACCCCCATAGATGCTCCATAGATTATGCCCCCATAGATTATGCCCCCATAGATGCTCCACAGTTTATGCCCCTATAGATTATGCCCCCATAGATGCTCCACAGATTATGCCCCCATAGATTATGCCCCATAGATGCTCCACAGATTATGCCCCATAGATTCTCCACAGATTATGCCCCCATATATTATGCCCCCATAGATGCTCCACAGATTATGCCCCCATAGATTATGCCCCCATAGATGCTCCACAGACTGTGCCCCCATAGATGCTGCATTTTATAGGCCCCTTTATGCTGCCACAGCTGCTGCTTGCTGCAAAAAAAAAAAATACATACTCACCTCTCGTCGCTGGGGGCCAAGTGCTGGTGTCCTGAGCAGGCGGGGACACCGGCGAGCTATGGGGGACAGCTGCCTGTGTCACCGCTGGCTCAGGACCCCGGCACCTGAGAGATTTACCTGTCACCCGCTCCACCGCTGAGCGCCGCTGTCTTCGGGTCCTCCGGCAGTGAATGCTCAGGCAGAGGGCACGGTGCACACTAACCACGTCATCGCGCCCTCTGCCTGAACATTCACAGCAAGAGGACCCGAGCACAGCGGCGCTCAGCGGGGGAACGGGACAGGTAAGTAATGATATTCACTGCTTCCAACGCCCATGTGGGCGTGGGAAGCAGTGAATATTAATTTCTCTTTAGCAGCGGGGACAGGGGCAACTTGCCCCTGTATGCCAGCAGGTGCCAGGGCCCCCCAGATGCCAGGGCCCACCGGAGAATCCTCCGGTTCTCCGGTGGGCCAGTCCGACCCTGTATGTCATTGTATTAAGATCCAATTACTGTATAGGTTGGAACGTGGCCATTAAAATACAACTCCTTACTCATGCGATGGAAACACGTTTGACCCACACTTACCACATCAAAGTCTCTGAGAATCTGCGTCATAGTTCTCATAGCAGAGGAAGATGCCCACAGAAAACCCAGAACAACAAATGACACCCACATGTAAGGCGGGTCAAGGTTAACCCTTTAAATGTCTTTGCTTCTATATGTATGTATATGTATATAATTATGTACTTGATAGTGATGTATTTCAGTGTCCTTTGTAATGTATTTTCTATAGATTTCAGGTAAGGTAGTGCATCCTTTGGGGACATTAGAGGAGGGCACTTATAGTATAGTACAGTACTCATACAGTACAGACCAAAAGTTTGGACACACCTTCTCATTTTAAGATTTTGCCCCATAGAAGCTCCATAGATTATGCCCCCATTGAAGCTCCATAGATTATGCCCCCATAGATTATGCCCCCATAGATGCTCCACAGACTGTGCCCCCATAGATGCTGCATTTTATAGGCCCCTTTATGCTGCCACAGCTGCTGCTGCAAAAAAAAAAAAAAAGACATACTCACCTCTCGTCGCTGGGGGCCAAGTGCTGGTGTCCTGAGCAGGCGGGGACACCGGCGCGCTATGGGGGACAGCTGCCTGTGTCACCGCTGGCTCAGGGCCCCGGCACCTGAGAGATTTACCTGTCACCCGCTCCACCGCTGAGCGCCGCTGTCTTCGGGTCCCCGGCAGTGAATGCTCAGGCAGAGGGCACGGGCACACTCAACACGTCATCGCGCCCTCTGCCTGAACATTCACAGCAAGAGGACCCAAGGACAGCGGCGGCTCAGCGGTGTAACGGCACCAGAGAATTATGTCACCCGCTTCCCACCCTGAGGCCGCTGATTATGGGCCTCCCATGATGCTCAGGCGGGGCACTGGCTGCCTACTAGCCACGCTCAGCGCCGCACGCTGCTGCTGAACATCACAGCAAGAGGACCCAAGGACAGCGGCCTCAGCGGTGGCCAACGGGCAGGGTAAGTCTGTATTCACGTGCTATCCACGCCGCATGTGGGCGTGGGAAGTGTGTATTTCATCTCTTAGCAGCGGGACAGGGTTACCTGCCTCCTGTCACCATGCTGCTGATGCCGCTGGCTCGGGTCCTCCATGCAACTGCGTGGCTGTGCCGCTATAGCGACACGCCATCGCTGGGCTCGCCTGGAGCAGCGGGCCCAGGCAAGCTTGCCCCTGTATGTCAGCAGTCCAGTGTATCCCCCAGATGCCAGGGCCCAGCCGTGGAAGAGAATATCTTCTCGGTTCTAGCCGGTGGCCAGTCGCCTGTATGTCATTGTATTCAGACCAGTTACTGTATAGGTTGAACGTGGCCATTAAATACAACTGCTTCTCATGCTATTGGACAACACCGTTGACCCAAACTTACCCATCAAATCTGGTGTATCGCCACAGGTCGTCGCGATTACCACTCTGATTCTCCGCTGAGTGCTGTTACTTTGTCTTGTATAAGTTAATTATAGTCTTTGCTAAACAGTCCACTCTGCTTGTTTGTTTAATTAGTTCTTTATATCCCGAGTCTGGTTAGATCCGGTGAAGCTTCTTGTTAGAAATGAGGTTCTAGATCTTAAGCTAAGAGCTCCTTTTGTTTTTATTTAGCTTATTTATTCTGCCTAGGTGTTCTATGGGTGATGTTGTATGTAGCTTTTACTATTTCTTGTCTTCTTAGTCTTTTGTTTTACCTTACGCATTTAGGTTATCAGGACCTTAGGTGTTTACAGTGGAGGTTGATGAGACATTTACGCTGTGGCCTGGACCTCTGTACCTTTAACAGTACCTCCAGGTAGAGGGATTAGTTAGGACCCAGTTTAGGGTCAGCATAGACCCCGGTCACCTTCTAGCCGGAGACAGTGTATAACGGATTCCTTATTGACCCACTGGACATTGTCAGGTAATTCTATGTTATCATATATCTATGCGCATGTTATATAGGATGTTGCCCTTTTGATATAGATTACTGACATCACATATATATATATATCTGCTATACAGCGTGACATTTTCACCGGCCCATACTAAAGATTCTCCCCAGCTGTCATGGATCCAGTAGCCCAGCTGGCCCGGCAGTTGCAGGGGTTGTCCATGGAGTTTGCAGACATTAAGTCCAAGGTTTTGTCCCCCCCGGAGCAAACCAGATCTGAACCTAAGGTTGCTCTCCCGGACAGGTTCACTGGTGGGCGGGACAAATTTTTTACTTTCCGGGAGGCATGTAAATTGTACTTTCGGCTGCGGCCTCGGTCATCTGGGAGTGAAGAGCAGAGGGTGGGAATTGTTATCTCGCTCTTACAAGGGGACCCTCAATCTTGGGCGTTCTCTATTCCTCCAGGCTCCCCAGATCTCCAGTCAGTGGATCGATTTTTTACTGCCCTGGGTCTGGTATATGATGATCCGGATCGAGTTTCCCTTGCTGAAACAAAGTTACGTAAAATACGGCAAGGAAATTGTCCAGCGGAGGAATATTCTTCTGAGTTCCGTAGATGGGCAACAGATACTCAGTGGAATGACCCAGCTCTTAGGAGCCAGTTTTGTCAAGGGTTGTCTGACAAATAAAAAGATGTGTTGGCTCAGTATGATTCTCCTCCATCACTGGAGGCTGCTATGGCCCTCGCTATTCGCATTGATAGACGAATTCGGGGAAGACGCGAGGTAACTCCGCATCCCGTGATGACTCCACCTACTACTAAAGTCCCTTATACTGAGGTTCCCCTGATCTGTTCTGAGGAACCCATGCAGTTGGGAGGGACATCTTTTTGTAGGAGGGAATCGGCGGTGCGCCGCAAGACTAGAAGGTGTTTCTTTTGCGGGAGAGAGGGACATTTTGTTGGGGGGTGTCCATCCCGGGCCTCTTTGAGCAAAGGAGTTAACCTGGGAGTGTGTATTTCGTCCCCAAATCCCTCTCAGTTTCTCGTGCCTGCGGAGGTGGTGATTGGTACTAGAACTGAGAGGATTTCTGTTTTTCTTGATTGTGGGTCCGGGGCTAATCTGGTGGACGCTCGGTTTGCCCAGGTGCATGGTATGCAACTGAGTGTATTGGCCAAACCGGTCCCTATAGTCTCTATTGATTCTAGACCTCTCGGTCAAGGTAGCTTGGTACAAGCTGTTCATAACATAGATCTTCGAGTAGGGGCAATACATAAAGAGCAATTGTCTTGTTATGTGTTGGAGGGTCTACCTACTCCTATTGTGTTGGGACTTCCTTGGTTGGCTAAACATAACCCAGTGATTGATTGGCAATCCAGAAAGATAAGCCAGTGGGGTGAATTTTGCAGGAATAACTGCATGAGCACGGTCATCGGTGCGGTTGTGCCTAGGACTTTGTCTCCTTTTCTGGAGGACTTTGGGGAGATGTTCTCAGAGGAGGGGTGTAAAGAGTTACCTCCTCATCGCGCATATGACGGCTCAATAAAGTTGCTTCCTGATGCCTTATCTCGTACTTTCCCAGGGGCCGGGAAGACGGATGATCCGGTTCCTATTCCTCAGGAGGGAGTTGTAGTGTCAGCTGTATGCTCTGAGCTTGAGGGGAGGTATTGGGGGCTCAGGGGGACGCCCCTGTGGGACTTCCAGGGAGACTGATAGTTCCAGATCGTTAAGACTGAAGGTTACGGGGAACCGTTACAAACGGATGGCTGATAGGGGGAGAGTTTTTGGTCTAGATCTGAAGGTGAACGATCTGGTATGGTTGTCTACCAGGAATATAAAACTTAAAGTGCCCTCCTGGAAACTGGGTCCCAGATTCATCGGGCCGTACAGGATCAGTTCCATAATTAATCCTGTGGCATTTCGTCTGGACCTCCCTCCTACGTTTAAAATTCATAATGTGTTTCACAAGTCATTACTTAAAAAGTATGTGGCACCAGTCATACCGTCACCTCTACCTCCTCCTTCAGTGGTGGTCAATGATAACGTGGAATTTCATGGTCGAAAATCATTGACTCACGTCTCAGTCGCCGATCCCTTCAGTACTTGTTCATTGGAGGGGGTATGGTCCTGAGGAGAGGACGTGGTCCCTGCGTCTGATGTTAACGCAGATCGATTGGTTCGGACCTTTCACACAACTCACCCGGGCAGACCTGGCCCTGAGGGTCCGGAGTCCCCTCGTAGAGGGGGGGGTACTGTCATGGGTGTATCGCCACGAGGATCGTCGCGATTACACACTCTGACTTCTCGCAGCTGAGTTGCTGTTACTTTGTGTTTGGTAATGAGAGAGTTAATTTTACCTAGCTCTTTGCTAAGACTAGTCCAGCCTCGCCCGGCTGCTTTTGATTATGTTTTAATTAGCTTCTTTTTATATCCCTGCCAGTCTGGGTGTTAGATGCCGGTGAAAGTATTCATGTAGTCTAGCAGACTGGATTGGTTCTGAGAATACTTAAGCTAAGAGCTCCTTAGTTGTTTTTACTCTTACAGCTTATAGTTTATTTCTGAGACCTTAGGTGTTCCTACTGTGTGTGAGTGTTGTATGTAAGACTTTATTTACTTTATTTCTTGTCTTTCTTGTATGTCTTTCTGTTCATTAACCGTTACCTGTCCATTCCCTTTGGTGGTAATCAGGGTCCTTCTTAGGACTAGATTACAGTTGGCAGGGATTGATAGGAGACAGGGTTTACGCTGGTGGCCTGGACCTCTGTACCTTTAACAGTACCTCCAGGTAGAGGGATTAGTTAGGACCCCAGTTTAGGGTCAGCATAGACCCCGGTCACCTTCTAGCCGGAGACAGTGTATAACGGATTCCTTATTGACCCACTGGACATTGTCAGGTAATTCTATGTTATCATATATCTATGCGCATGTTATATAGGATGTTGCCCTTTTGATATAGATTACTGACATCACATATATATATATATCTGCTATACAGCGTGACATTAAGTCTCTGAGAATCTGCGTCATAGTTCTCATAGCAGAGGAAGATGCCCACAGAAAACCCAGAACAACAAATGACACCCACATGTAAGGCGGGTCAAGGTTAACCCTTTAAATGTCTTTGCTTCTATATGTATGTATATGTATATACAGTGCCTACAAGTAGTATTCAACCCCCTGCAGATTTAGCTGGTTGACACA